>VMDO01013025.1:0-59839 GCA_007922755.1 Pedetes capensis | reverse complement strand
ATTACTTGTTTCAAAACTAACCACAGTGTCATATATATCCCCTTGCAGCTATAATATCCTGACATCTGATCCCATCATATCTTGGAAACTAAGGAGGTTTTGTTCTGGTTAGTATTTGGATGGGAGGCTGCCTGGGAACACCAGGCACTGTAGGCTTGGGAGAAGGACCTAGAAGCCATACATACATATATATATATATGTATGGCTTATTATATATATTTTATATATATTTATATAAATAAATGTATATTTATATATATTATATATAATATTATATATATTATATTATATTATACGTATATATATGCCTGCAGCTATAGCCCTGTGGCATCTGCTCCCGTCAGATCTCGGAAGCTAAGCAGGGTCGGGCCTGGTTAGTACCTGGATGGGAGACCGCCTGGGAACACCAGAAGCTGTAGGCTTGGGAGAAGGACCTGGCAACCCCCTCCCAAAAATCAATCTGCCATTGAAAACCCTATGAACAGCAGAGAAGCACTGACAATAGTGTTTCCCCTGTTGTACTGAGGGTCACTATGAGTCGGATACTGACTTGACGGCACCTAACAACAACAACAACAACATGTATATATATATTTGATAGTTGCATTCATATAACTGTGTCAGGAATGTGCCTATCATACATTGTCCTTTCTAACTCAGCAACAGAACACCAAGTGAAAGTTAAAGTTCACAAGAATTTTCCTATAAATCCATGCTGTACAAGTATTGAAAAGTGAGTAGAACTAAATTTTGAAATGTGTGAAAACAAAATATAGTCTCTGGAAAATTCTTCCAGTCTTCAGATTTGTAACATTTTAACGAGAGAAATCAGCTCATACTGACATAGGCAAAAGAGTTCACCCTGGTAAAGAATTATTCAATGTTACATTGTACAAAATTGTAAACATACAATATATCCTTTTTTGTTTGTGCTTGATGTACCTAACTCAAACTTTAATTTATAAAAGTCCCTGTATTGGGGGAACAAACCTGCAGCAGTACCCATAAATATCAAGCACATCTGTGTGTAAAGTAGAATATTTTACATGTAGTAACTAATAGTAATAAAATATCAGCTTAAAATGCTAGGAGGCAAATTGAATTTCTTTACTATGTTTTTTGTTGAATATTATATTTTTTTCCATAAAGCAAGCAACTAAATAGTATGAAGTGAAATTTTGGAGAAAACATATACATATTATGTAATTAAAAAATATTTCTGGATTGTGTTATACAGTTAGTTTTTTCCTAAATTATAATTTGTTATTAATATTTCCCATACTAAATCAATATTGACTTCTAAATCTAAATTTATTCATAATTTTGTAACCTTTTCCTTAGAAGTCCTCCAGATTGTATAAATTTTAGACACCACAAAACTTGGAACTATCTTTTGGTATCATATTTCAAACTGGAAATCAATGAAAATGCATTATGATAGAAAAATGTTATTTTACAAGAAAAAGAAAATCTTTCCAAATAATTTTTATAAAGAAACAGTGAATTGTAGTAGAGGTCATAACATAAGAATAAGATGCCATTTCCAAGTAGAGTTGACTCCAGAATTAGAAGATGTTTCCATTTTAGCTATTTTGTCAACCAACAGTGGTAACCCTGGGTTTGAATACACATTCAAACTCTTAAGTCATAGTACACTTTAGGTAACAGAAAATTTATCTAGAGATAACAAGGAATATAATAAAACATAGGTAAAAAAGAAGCATGCATAGCAAGAGTAAAATGGAGTCCTCTGACTATCTGGTTCAGCTTCCTGTGTCCCTAAGTCCTTTCACACTTGAGACAATCATGTTCATCTATAACAGTAAAAGCTGTAAGGATAGTGATCCCATTATTGATTGTAGATTATAGAGATCCTCAAGAGTAATGACTAGCTCAAATTCTCCAATGCTTCTGCACCTCATCAATACTACAAACTAGTTATTAGGTAAATAATGTCAGTGAAGAAGTATGGTTCTTGGCCTATCACATAATTCTTACTAATATTCTCATTCATATTGTAATAGATTTATTGATTTAATGGTGCAATAATCTGACCACAAGCCAAAGCATTAGGTATCCATGTGGCTAAGAAGAGCAACCGAACCAGCTGTTAACCCTTTCCTTCCACTCAATATGGGAATGTTTTTTGGTTTTTTTTTGTTGTTGTTGTTTTTCTTTATAGGTTATCATAATAACAGGTGAAACTGAGAAAAGACTTGGCCATTTACATTTACATTGATCCACATGTTTACAAGAAACAGCTGGTAAAATGTAAATCAGTCTTGCTTTGTTGAATGATTCTTAGTAAAACAAGACTAGAGTTAATCGTTATTAAATAACCGAGAATATAAATCTCCAAATAATTGTCAACATCATATTATTCTTAATTGTGAAACACTGAATGCATTCCAAATGAAGAAACAAGAAAAAACAATGTTCCCTTAGCTTAATATAACAACTTTGTTCTGGAGTTCATAGTGAACATAATTTCACTGTAAAATAAATTAGGCAAAATATTTTAAAACAAGAAAAATGATTTCAACTTGCAATTATGATTGCCTCTGGAAGTGAAAAATTACAAAGTACATGTTCAACATCAATATTCTGTACATTCTTCATTGATTAACCATTACTGAGCATCTGTTGTGTGCCAAATATTCTGCTACTTAAAAAATAAAATACTATAGTGAATTTATCAGAGTCTTTATATTCAAGACACTTTGCCTATAGTAGGCATCTTCAGCTTCAGTTGTGCACCAAAATTACCTAAACAACATTTAATTAAATCTGCATACATGGTCTATATCCAAATTTGTTGAATCATAATGTTCAAATGGGAGTATGGGCTCCATTAGTTATTTATTTCAACTAACAAAATTATATATTTTATGGTGTATAATTTCTTTGACATTTGTATACATTGTGGAATAGCTAGCACAAGGTAATTAACAAATATATTACCTCATACATATAATATTTTATGGTGAAAATACTTAAAACCTATTCTGTTTGAAATTTTCTAATATGCATTATTATCAACTATGGTCACTATAATGTACAATAAATTTCTTCACCTTATGCCTCCCATCTAACTAAAGTTGTGTGGTTTTATTCCCAACATTTCACCAATTCCTCCACCACCACCAATCACACACTATGGTATTCACTATTTTATTCTCTACTTTTCACCAGTTCAGCTTTCTTAGATTCAAAATATAGGGAAACTGTGCAATATTTTTTCTGGGTTTTTGAATTTCTTTATTTTAGGAGAGAGAAAAAAAGAAAAAAGAAAAGAAGCTTTTCCACATTGTCCATATATATACATACATATATATATATATATATACACACACACACACACACACATATATATATGTAATCACTAGCCACTGTTCTTACAGTAAGTTATTATTCAAAGAGTTCCATACTATCATAAATAAAATAGAGTAGGAGAAGAACAAGGCCATGCCCAAATTGTTGGATTCAGGAAATAATTTTTAGTGAAAAATATCAGTGAGATAAGAACTGATGAGAGTTTGTCAGGTGAATGAGCAGATGTAGGGACATTTGTTCATGCAGGAAAAAGAAAAGGATTCTTGTACAAAAATGCTGATGTAACAGAATAGCTAAACACAAGATGTTTTTCGGTACACTGATATTGACCCTGTGTAACATATAATAAAGGGGAAAATAACTAATATTAGCAATATATACCAACCTTCCAGAAAAAATTACCAAACATTTATAGAATTTGTACATAAATATAATACTAAATTTCAGTATAGTCTGAGAAATGCAAAAGAAAATTTGGAAATCAAAGAAAAGATATACAGTGTCCCTGAATAGGAAAATCCCATCATATGATTCAAATCTTCTCAAAATTAGTGTACAAAGTGAGAACAATTATTATACAGTTTGTATTCATTCTACAGCCTGCAGCTATAGCCCTATGGAATCTGATCCAGTCAGATCTCGGAAGCCAAGCGGGATCGGGCCTGGTTAGTACCTGGGTGGGAGACCGCCTGGGAACACCAGAAGCTGTAGGCTTGGGAGAAGGACCTGACAACCCCCTCCCAAAAATCAATCTGCCATTGAAAACCCTATGCACAGCAGAGAAGCACTGACAATAGTGTTTCCCCTGTTGTACAGAGGGTTGCTATGAGTCGGATACTGACTCGACAGCACCTAAAAGCAACAACAATTCATTCTACAAGGTTTTCATTAAAGTACACTTAAAATAGTTTAAGTCTTTTAATTTGTACTCAATTTCCTAATCATCTGGAGTCATATTAAAATCTCATTTCATTTATTTCATTTTAATTTACTTTATTTTGGAAAGAGTATGCTTCAGTTTTAAGGATTAAATACTTTATATTCAATTTTTGCATACAAATAGATATGAGAATATAGGGCATATGTTTAAGAAAAAGATATGAAAATGTAGAAAATGGTTTCTAACCAGAATATTAAAAATTGAATGTGACTAAAAAGCAGAATAAATATGATGTAGCTATTTGTCATATTAGAAATAAACTATAATTTCCCCCAGGCTGGGATTTAGCTCAGTGGGTAGAGTGCTGCGCTGCAGTCTCTGAGGTCCCAAGTTCAATTCCCAGCACTGCAAAAATGGGAGAAAGGCCTGGCAATCCACTCCCAAGGCAATCCCGAAGCACTCATCCATTGAAAACCCTATGAGGGTCACTATGAGTCGGATACCGACTCCATGGCACCTAACAACAACAACAACAACAATAATTTCCCCCATGTGTCTATTAGCTTGTCATGCTGTGGGGGCCAGGATGATGCTTCTTAGTTTACCATGGGTCATATCCCCAGAAGGTCATCCTAGGGTGAAAATATGTCAAAAATGCATTTAAACCAGGCACTGTAGCAAAAGCCTGTAATCTGAGCTAGTTAAGAGGCAGATGTAGGAAGATCACAAGTTTGAGATGCAGCCTGTGTAACTCAGGAGACAGTGTCTCAAAAATAAAACAAAAGAAAGAAAGAAAGAAAGAAAGAAAGAAAGAAAGGAAGGAAGGAAGGAAGGAAGGAAGAAGGAAAGGAGCCTGGGTGCACGTCAGTGGTAGAGCAATTTCCCAGCATGTGAGGCCCTGGGTTCCACTTCCCAGTGCCAAAAAACAGGAGGAGGAGGAAGAGGAAGAAGAGGAAAAAGAGGAAGAGGGAAAAGGAAGAAAAGAAAGAAAAAAGAAAGAAAGAAAAAAGTAAAAGAAGGAAAGAAGGGAGGAAGGGAGGAAAGAAGGAAGGAAGGGAAGGAGAAAGGAAGAAATGAAGGGAGGAAGGAAGGAAAGAAGAAAATGCAACACAGTGCACTATGGAGTATTGTGTCTTTACCCTCATGATTAAGTTGCTGACTAGGAGTTCTGGTTCACTACCAATGCCCAGCATCAGGAGTGTAGTACTGCCTATTACTAGCCTATGAAAAGATACATATTCCACATTTAAAGTATGGTTTCTGCTGAATGTGTATGGGTTTTGCACCATGGTAAAACTTAAAATTCTTAAGTCAAACTGATAGTAGATAACAAAGAACATTCTCCCGATGAATACTGAAATAAAAATAGACTAGAGTGTGAACCCTCAGGGAAAAGTTTTAACTCAAAGGAAAAAGAGATTGAAAAGTAGGGGACAGCACTGATTGTGGGACAATCATCCTGCCCATCTACAGAGAAAAGAACATGTATGTTAGGGTGGTCTGGGATCTGGGGTAAAAGACAGGCATACTCCATACATTGTTTAGAAGCAAAGAGAGAAACTTGGTGGGTAACGGGTTTTCTGGATTAAGAACATGAGAATGTGTTTTCTCTTGTCCACATGAAAGTTCTTCTATTTCAAAGCCATAGTTAGTCTGGGACCAACTGTACTTTTGAATAATTTCAGAGCTACTTAGGTGCTGTCATAAGCCAAAATAGAGTGATAAAAGAGCAGCCAGTCCTAAACTGGGGCTGTCAGTGAAGGATCCTAAGAGGAGTTAAAACTGAAAGTGAGTCTGGAAAGAAAGGAAATTGGCAAGGAGAAATTCCTAAGTAGAGGAAAGGCTCTGTCGACAGGCATGTAGGCAGGCATAAGAAAATCTTTCCGGGGAATATTCAAGTTTGGTATTCATTACATCTTTGGACCTGTAGCTGAGAAGGAGGGGAGGTTGGAAGAGTGCCTGTAAATATAAAGATATGATACAGGAGGTCCTGAATAGTTTGAATTCCATGCTAAAATATGTTGACTATATTTCAACAGCAATGGGCTGATGTGACAAATTTAATGAAAGAGAGTCAGGTAAACAATTATACTTTAACCAAAATACACGCTTCTCAGAATGTGATTTGTGAAACCTTGTCGGCATCACAAATGAGCTTGTTATTACAGAAGCTCAGGCTCCTTTCCAGGTCTACTAAATCAGAATCTCCCTTTTAATAAGTTTCCCAGGTGATTTCTAGGCACATTTGAGAAATGCTGAATCGGATTATTCAAAAGGGCATATTTAGTTTCTTGATCTTGATTCAGGTATGAGTCAAATGAGTGACAAATTGTGGAAAGAAATAGTAATATAGCTCCAAGTTGAAAGGGATTTGACAAGTCATGTAACAAAAATACAGAAAATTTGGGAAAATAATCTAAAGGTAAATTCAGATGCATATTTGTTGGGTTAAATCCAAAGATTAAGGGAAGAGAGGAAGTAAAAGAAAAATGCCAAGGTTAATAGTTTGCATGAAAAGGTAAATGATGAATACAGGGAAAGAATCAAGTGTTGAAAATACATCACTATACACAGAAGAAAGTTGAGTATTATTATGTTAAAATAAAGAAACAAGTGATGACATAAAAGGCTTGGAAAGTAGAAAAATATTGATTTTATGATAGTTTATCATTTATAAAGCTATTCTACAATTTTGCAAATTTTATCTACATCCCAATATTAACCTGAATTTACCACATTAAGGGAGGTTTAAATTTTATAAAATAATAGCTATTTTCTTTGAAATTTAAGATTAGATTACTATCAAGTCATGGGTTTAGAGTCAGGATAACATAATTTACACTCACAGATTCTTGAATTTGATCTCTATGCTCTGTACTTGCTACTACAGCTCAAAAATACATGTCATTCTCCAAGAGTTTTAAATTAGTATTGAAACAGTTATACAAGAAATTGTCTGAGTTTTCATCTTTTATGATACTATTCTTATATGAGCCATGCTTATATAAGCTATCCTTCAGCCAGTCTTCATTTCAGCATTTCCTAATGCATCACCATTACATAATGGCTTTTCTGCTTATATTTAACTGTTTATTTTTCTGTTTATTTTTAACTGAGATACTTTGAAAGATCCAGGAGAAAATGTAGAAAATATTCTTGCTGTAATGTTACTGATAGAAACTACAAAATAATCACATTATAGGTTTTCTCAGTATTGCTGAATTATAGATCTTGTCAACAGAATGGATAATGATAGCTAGCTAATCAAATTCTGGTTATTTTGCTGTACAAAAAAAAATATTGAATTAGTTCTTTACTGTGTATACCATGAAAGTTTCATGAACAAAGGAAAAGGAAAGTCCAAATGCTTATTGAAAGCCCAATACAAAAGGTACTTCCTATGTACATCAAGTCTGTCTTAATCATTTAACAACTATGAATAAAAGAATAGAGCTGTCTTGCTAAATCTGGGAACATGTTAACACAATTTTTTTCCTAAAGACTAGATAAACATTACCTTACTAAATTTGCTTTCTTACTATAGAAAATAGCTGGTGCTGTTTTGATGTTAAATTATATTTGGTATTAAGTAAATTTTACTTGGTATTGAGTATAGTAGTATCATCAGATACTTTATGTAACCCCATTTTTACTGGTCTGTGTTACAAAGAAATTTTTTCAAGTTGAAGGCTAAAATAAAACTGGATGTTAATTTATATTGAAATTCATCTCTGCAAAAAAATACATTGTTTATGCACCTAACGTGTAAAAATTTCTTATAGGTAAGGTATTACTGATGCAGGACAATAGGAACATAATCATGAACATGATACATATATACGTTTAACTAATGTAAAATCTAGTCCTGTCAAATGAGAAGAGCAACAAGCAACTAATAATATAATGAAGAAAATTAATCAGAAAAGCAAGAGCAGCTTGGATTCTATATTGAAATATACTTGGAAGGCCATATTACTAATAATTTGAAATTTACCTTCAATAGTATTTATATTTTGATTGGCTTCTATGATTTTTCAATAAAAATATCTTTGTAAATCTATACAAGTAAATCAACTATGCTTGAGATAATTTACATAAGATAATCCAAAGACTAAATCTATTCATAAAGAAAGAGAAGTCATATCATTTCTGTTTTAGCAATAGATGGTTGACATTCTATTTCCATGAAAGTAAACACAAATATTGAGTTTTTACATAGGTAAGCTTTTCTTTGTGGCCTCTGTGGATGCTGGTAGCACTATAAGTTTCCAGTATAATTTAAGTCAGGCCAGTAAAAATATGTACTTTTGTTTAGGTTTTGTGTCTTTGAATAAGCTTTAAAATACTCATGCAACAACTAAAATAAATGCAAAAAAGTTTCCAAAATCTTTTCGGAGTCAGATGCAAGTTGCCAATGGTAGAATGTAATTTATAAGAATATTTCTTTCCCTTCCATGTTAGTTTTTAAAGAGATTGTTCTCTTGTGATCCCATTCAAATTATACTAGTGTCTCCTCATCTCTAACTTCACTTTCTACAGTTTCACTTACCAAAGTCAACCAAGATTCAAACAAATGAAAAATTTCAGAAATAAGTCAATAGGGTTTAGATCATGTGCTATTCTGAGTAACATGATTAAATTTCACATTGTCCTACACCATCCTGCCCAGGACACCAATTGTCCCTTTGACCAGAATATCCACACTGTGCATACTCCCTGTTCATTACTCATTTAATAGTAATCTTCACTATCGGATTAGATTGGTTGTCATCTTACTGCAGCATGTGTGTCCACATAACCCTTATTTTACATAATAGTGGCCCCAAAGCCCAAGAGTAGTGATGCTAGCAATTCGCATATGCCAAAGAAAAGCTGGGCTGGATTTAGCTCAGTTGGTAGAGTGCTGCGCTGCAGTCTCTGAGGTCCCGAGTTCAATTCCCAGCACCGCAAAAATGGGAGAAGGACCTGGCAATCCACTCCCAAGGCAATCCTGAATCAGTCAGCCACTGAAAACCCTATGAGGGTCACTATGATTCAGATACTGACTCAAGGGCACCTAACAACAAAGAAAAGCTATAAACTGCACTGCATGCAGGAGTGCATGCCAAGAACCCCAGCAACCCAGGAGGCGGCAACAGGAAGATCGCAAGCTTGAGGCCAGAGGCAACCTGCATAATTTATCAAGAGCTTCACTCAAAATATATATAAAATAATGTATATATAAAAGGGGCTAGTGGTGCAGAGCAATGCTAGAGTAATTGCAAAATATGTTTGAGGCCCTGGGTTCAACCCCCAAGTGCTGCCAAAATAAAAGAAGAAAGGAAGGAAGGAAGGAAAAAAGAAAGGAAAGAAGAAAAAAAGGAAAACAGAGAAAAGAAAAGCTACAAAGTGCATCATATCATGAAAAGGTAGATGTTTGTGACTTAAGAAGAAAAATCATATGTTGAGGTTACTAATATCTGTATTAATTTAATGTTAATCCTTTACTGTGCCTAATTTTTAAATTCAGCTTTACTGTAATTATGTATGTATATGGAAATAACAGTATATAGAGAGGTCAATATTATACATAGTTTCAAGTATCCATGCCAGATCTGGGAACATATTCCCTACAAATCAGGAGAGTCTACTGTATATTCCTTGGGAGAAGTACTTGGCAATCCACTCTCAAGATAATCCCAAAACAATCAGCTATTTAAAACCCTATGAGGATCCCTATGAGTCAGACATGACTCCACTGCCCCTAATAACAACTGTATATTCATTGGGCTAGGGTTTGGCTCAGTTGGTAGAGTAACGAGTAACGTTCTGTGCTGACGCCGTGGGTTTGATTCCCAGCACCACAAAAATAGGAGAAGGATGTGGTAATCCACTCCTGAAGCAATCCCAAGACTATCAGCCATAAAAAACCCTATGAATAGCAAAGAAGCACTGACATAGTACCAGGCATGGCGTAGTGTTAAAGAATGTTTCACTGAGTAGGACCTGACTTGAGGGCACCTAACAACAACTGTATATTCATTAAACAGAAAGTATCCTCTATCTGATTATTCAAATATTCATCCAGCCCATAGACAAAAATATACCTTGAATTCCTAATAAATATAAGTCTATCTTATGTAATACCAGTTCAGTTTTAATAAGACATTTTACTCTGTTATTTTTTGTTGCTTGCCTTTTAAAACCTAAAAAAGAAAAAAAGAAAAGAGGGAGGTAAGAAAACCAATTTGCCAATCAAGAAGCCAAATGAATGAATAAATCAAAAAATTGTTTCTCTCTGCTTTATTACTACTTAGAATCAGCCTTGCTCATGATTTCCAATTCTGCTTTAACATAAAGATGAAAAGCTTATGTATAGAAACCAAATCAGAGATGATTTTTCTCTGTGATGCTTTATATTAATTATTGCTTAAAAGGTTTTTCCCTTCTCAAAAGCAATAGTCTTCAATATAAAATCCATACAGTTATTACTTCCAAAGGAGATTCATAGGCTGCACCTATATGTGGCAAAACTGGTTGAAAAATAATGTATCATGAAGATACTTGACAGCCTGAAGGCAAAACAGCAATAAATGTTTGCCTGACTGAAAAGGCAAAGCCCATTCCTCATATCTTAATGTAGTCTTTTCTCACTGTGTTTAAAACACCAAACAGGAATAAATGAACCAAATGAAATTTTAAATAATAATGTCACTTCAAAATTATATTTTTCTATAAGTTACCATTTGAATTTTTTATTAGCTTCCTTAGTGAGACAAGTTATTAGTGCCTTTGACTTCAGGAGGATGTTTCCTAACCTGGTTTTCCTAAAATATTGAATTTATTTCTATTAAGATCAAAGAAGGGGGCTGGTACTGTGGCACAGTCCTATTATCCCAAAAACATGCACATTTTGTTGTAAATAAAACCTGGTTAGGGAATATTTTTGAAGTGAATTATTAGAGGTTATCATACTAGTGTTTATTTAAAAATTTTATTCTCCATGAAAATGATTAAAATTCACTTTTATAAAATTGGAAAAGTAGTCAACTAGGTAACTATGCAAAAAGTGCCTCAAAATAGCACAAATTATGTCAAATTCCAAAGTTATTCAATAATGAAAATAATAATGTGGACTATGCTATGGAAAAGAAAGAAAATCAGCATGGTTTAGCTCCTCCCTTCACAGATTTTACACTATAGTTCTTGCTGTTGTTAAGTGCTGTCAGGTCAAGCCCATAAATACCCCATGTACAACAGAACAAAACACTCCCCAATACTGTGCCATTCCCAGTACTATTGTCAGTGCTCCTCTGCTGCTTATAGGATTTTCGATGGCTGGTGATTTTCGAGAGAAGGCTGCCAGGGCCTTCTCCTAAGGCTACAGCATCTGGTATTCCTACGCAATCTCCAAACCAAGTACTAATCAGGCTCAACCCTGCTTAGCTTCTGAGATCTGAGGAGACTGGATGCCTGTGTGGCATGGCTGTAGACTTACACTAATGTCTCTGATATATTTTTGTTTTGAGGGATAAAAAGTAATGTTTTTGTGATTCTTGCCATTTCAATCAATGCACAAGTAAATCTTGACCCAACAACTTAGCTAATTATTATATATTGTATCAAAAATGTCCCCAAAGTATTGCAGAACATTTTAAATAAGCACATATTTTGTACTTCATAATTTGCATAAATAGTTGTTTAGCAATAAGACACTATTATGATTAAAATTTCTTGCAATGAAAGTTAATTGAGCAACTTCATATATTTACTAAAACGACTTTTTTGTAAGATGATTTGTCATATTTTAAGCTTTAGTATTTGAAAAACAAAAATTTGTTTCTAAGTTTAGCATACTTGTTTGAATGTAACCTTGGTGATTTGGCTGTAATTTGAAATAATGTCTTCATATATATATATATTGAACAGATATTTTCATTTGCAGTAAATCCTTCCTGGCTCATATTACTATTAGAAAAAGATCAAATTGCATACTTTTGTTTTGTTTTTATATAAATTAAAAGTTTTAATATTTTTTACAAAATAAGGAAGGCAAATCATACCACAGAGACACCTGCACCTCCATATTTAAGGCAGCACTTTTGACAATTGCAAGGAGATGGAACCACCAAAATACCACGGTCCAGCTGGGTGAAGGGGAGAGCTGAGGATGAAGGAGACGAAGAGGCCAAGACTGATGGTCTTGAGCAAAACTTTATTCTCTATACTCATGGTTATATAGTAACTCAAGGAGATACTAAAAATAGCTCACAAAGGTAACTGCAGTGCAATGGACTTTGTAACAGTCATAAGGTTTACAATCAGCTTAGTTAGCCCCCAGCAACAGATTAATTCTAAAGAGACAATCAAGGAACAAAGTTCAGGTCTATACTCATGTTAATATAGTAACTAAAGAGACAATCAAGGAACAAAGTTCAACAGAGCCTCTGATGTGCTGTTTCCTCATTCCACAGGTAGCAGTGCTTCCTGCTATGGTCATGTCTGTCACATAGCCATTTATGCAGGCATTGCCTTTTAACTCATGTCGGGCCTATGGCTCCCCACACCAAAAAGAATGGGTAAAAAATTTGTGGCATATACATATATATGCATATATATGAATATTACTTAGCAATATGAAAGAATGAAATAATATAATTTGCAGAAAAATGCATGTAACTGGAGAACATAATCTTAAATTCTCACTCATATGTGGGAGCTGAATATTACTTAAAGGAACAAAAACTATATATAAGCAGATTTATGAAAATGAAACAAATTAACTTAGCTAAGAAGGGAAAACCTAAGCAGAGTAGAGAGAAGGAGGGAAGAGACTAACAATGGGAAGGGAAAGTTGTGTAATGTGGGAAGGGGAGGGGAAACAAAGTAAAGGGATAAAGGGAGAGAGGATAATCTCAGTGTAAATGATGCAACTTCATAAGTACAAGGGAAAAATAGGAGAATACAATCCATAAATGCATGCGTTTTACTACATATTAATCAAAAGTTTCCATAAACTTCATAAGTTGATGAAAGTGTAACAAAAAGTGATGTAATAGCTGCCTAATGGAAAAAGTAAATACTGTGTTACATGGTACCCCATCAATATTTATCAATAAAGGGAAAAATAAAGTTGAAAACTTTAGAATAACTTTTGGCCTTTTCCTGTATCACAGGAAATATTGAAAGGATATAAGATTTGAGCTTAGTTAAATCAGAGATCAAATAACATCACTCCTGGCCCTGTGATTTTGATCTTCAAATTCTTAAATTATGTTTATACTCATTTATAAAATTATACCTATGAAAATACTATCATAGTCCATAATAATAAATTATGTTGCCTAACAAGATGAAGATTTGTTTTTCCTTCTCCTCCTTTACTAAGAACAACATGGAAATTATAATTTACAGCATTCTTATTCAGAACACATTCTTAGGTTATTTATCTGTGTATTGCAAATATACTTAAACTAAGTTTAGGGCAGATTATATTTTGTTTCTTTATATGAACATTCTTCCTCTTTCAATATCCCTCCTTTAGCTGCAATAGTGGAGCTTCATACAGCATCTACTGGGAGAATCAATGAATGCTGAGAAGTGACTGAATGACTGGCAGGAGTCAGTAAACACTGATACCAACTTGAATCTGAACTAGCTCATTGTGTATCCATTTACATATTGGTTTGTGAAGAAGACAAAATCACTTAATTAGCCATTAACTTGATCATTAAAAGTAGTAATTTTTTGAAAACAAGTATTTAGCAGCTGGCCAGTAGGGTAACCTATGCAAACTTCAAGTTTGAAATTTTGCAAGTGCTAATATTATCCTTTTTTGTAAAAAGGTTACATCAAGCTGTGCAGGCTGCCTCTAGCCTCAAACTTGCAATCCTCCTCCTCAACCTCCCAAATTCCTGGGATTACAGGCATGCAACACAGTGCCTGGCTGGTTGGTGCTGCTGGTAGATGCCATTGAGTCATGTCGGACTCATAGCGACCTTCAGAGGGTTTTCAATGACTGGCTGTTTTAGGATTCCCTCAGGAGTGGATTACCACATCCTTCTCCCAGTTTTGCAGTGCTGGGAATTGAACTCAGGACCTCAGAGACTTCAGAGTGGCACTCTACCAACTGAGCTAAACCCCAGTCCAGTACCTGGCTAGTAACTTTATTCTTACTTTAAGATCCTAGATAAATTTTATGAAATATTATTATAATGAAGAAAACCCTCATTTTAATCTCCATTAGAAAAAATATGTAGGTAAGACACTTGTAGAACTTTATCTGGAATCATAAGCAAGCAATATAAGCATTACTTTTTTGTAATGATTCAAAGAATAAAATATTATTTCATATGTTTAGAGAAAGGGTCAACACATGGATTGATTTTTTTTTCCTTGCAGTACTGGGGGTTGAACCCAGGAACCTGCACTTACTTTACAAGTATTCTATTATTGGGCCGCACCCCCAGTCCATTTGTTTGTTTGTTTAGAGTCAGGGTCCCATTAAATTACACAGGCTACTTCAGGCCCTCATGATCATCCTGGCTCGACCTCCTGCATCTCTGGGATTACAGTTTTGCTCTACCAGGCATAGCTAGGGACTGATCTTGTTCCCTGACACAGGCTGGTATATAACCCTGAATTTACTTTCTTACACTCTAAAGTGCAGTAGTTTAACATAAATATGGAAGTTTTATCTGTATTCCAAGATATGTCAAACACCCTAATAGTTTACTATGAAACTCTTAATGTATAAGCTGCACGTTCATTGGCTGGGCTATAACTTGGCTACTTTTTGCAAAGTTTAAAAATAAGTAAGAAATGGATGCAGTAACTTCCCTTCTTTGATATTGTTCATGCATGCTTACACCTCATCTCTTACAGCCTACCAAAACAAATTCAAAAATCAAATGGAATAAAAATGAACTCAAAATAGAACAGGAACCTGTATATGCAATGCAAAACAATAAAAATGTTAAAAGATAACATATGAGAAAATCTAGGTGACCTTGAGTGCAATGGTGACTTTTTGGACACAACAGCAAAGGCCTAATCCATGAAAGAAAGAATTGATAGGCTGACCTTCATTATAAACAAAAAATATTTGCTCTGCAAAAGGCAATGTCAACAGAAAACTAAGGCATTGACTCAACAATTATCTTCCCTTTTCTACTCTTTTAACTTCTGAAAACCAACATCTACTCCTTACTTCTGTGTGTTCAATGTTTTTAAGTTCTACATGTAAGTAGGACCATGTGGTACAGTGAGGTACTACTTAACAATGGGGATACCTTTGAAGGAATGCATTATTAGGTGATTTCATAGATGCTTGAACATCATAAAGTGTAGTTAACCAAACTAAGATGGCTACTAAATCAACAAGTGATATAATCTTATAGGACCATCATATATATAATCCATTATTGGATGAAGTATTCTTAGGAAGTGCTTAAAATTTTTTGTCTTTCTGTGCCTGGCTTACTACCTAGAATGTCTTCAAGTTTCATTCATGTTACAAATAACAGCATATATTTTTTTCACTGGGCAGAATTGTGCAAATATCATACTGCAAGACTCTTGAAATTTAATTCTCATAAAATTTTAAAATTATAGATTCAAATATTTTCTTGTTGAAAGAATGAGCATAAATCAGGTATCTCTAATCCCAGCCCTTAGAGGCCAGAGGCAGGAGGGTCATAAATTCCCGGCGAGCCTGGTTACATAGAGAAACTCTGTCTCAAAAAAGCAAACAAAGAGTAGAAAAAAAAAAAAAAGAAAGAAATAGGAGTGAGGATGAATAATGTCACACTGCAAAACTTGACCTCATTCATTTGCACAGAAAGGAAATAATCTAACATGAATCTGATGCAAAGAGTCTTGGAAAAATCAAGACCTTGGCACAACCCAACCCTTGAATGATGACATGAGCTATAGGAATTCTGATATGACATGCTTTTATGAACCTCTATGAATTGGGTTATGATTTTTTATTGTCAAAATGAAAATTTAAAGAGCTCAAATGGATACTAAAGATGAAATGAGCTTTGCCATGTTAAAATAAAAGCCAAAATACCTATTTTTTTTCAAGTTAAATACAAGCAAGTAGCAAATTTAAATATACTTTTAAGCAGAATTAACTTTATTCTTTTGGATTTTACTTGTCCAATTCATCTTCATGTTCTTTTTTGTCTCTCAAAAACACCACCATCTTCATTTCAAACACTTAAAAACGTGGTGACATTTTCCTAAGTTCACTTTCTATTACATACAAAGGAAATCTATTTTCAGTACAAGCCAGAACAAATAGTACAAAAACAAGAAGTACGATAAATAAATACAATAAATGTTTACTTTTGATAATTTTATTGCAGTAAAAGACACATTGCCATTAACCTCTCTCAAAAGACTCTCTCTGGCTTTGAACACACTTATCCCATCTTTCTTGCCACTTTCTGAAGCAGTTCTCGAAGTCCTCTTGCTGAGTGTTTTTTAATTGAGCTACCAAGGCTGCATCCATGTCTCAAGTGGACTCAAAGTATTTACTCTTCATGGTCATTTTAACTTTGGGGAAGAGCCAGGAGCAACCTAGTGCCAAAACCAGTGAGTAAAACACATGAGGACACACAGTAATATTTTCATTTGACAGAAATTGCCAGAAAAGACAAACACATTTAAGCACCAGAAACAATGGAGAATGAAACTGAAGATACTCACAAAGACTTCCAAAACTTCTCCAGAAAGTTGCAAGAAGGATGTGATAAGTGTGTTCACATATAGGAGGAATATTTTCAGAGAAATTATTGGCAATGTGTCTGTTACTATAATACTTTTGTGTGTGTGTCTTTTTTACTTGGGGGCTGAAACCAGGGCCTCACACCTACTTTGCAAGTGTTCTACCACTGAGCTGCACCCCCACTCTTCTCTAAAAAGTTTGTATGTTGAGACAGGGTTTCTCTGAGCCACATGGGATGCCTCTGTCCTCAAATTTGTAACCCTCCTATCTCCATCTCCTAAATTGCTGGGATTACAGGCTACAGGCCTTTACCACCATAACCAGCTGATGTTTTTAAGTTAAAACATTCACTGTATGTTTTTGGTTGCACTTCATATATTGCATGGCTTGTATATTTTATTTTGGGAAGGGAGGAGCAGTGAGTACATTCACTACTTATCAGGATCTCAAGATTGTATATAAAACAAAAAATAAAAGTAAAGTCGAGTAGTAATAATTTTATATTTGCTTAACATAGTAAATTAAAATTATAATTGAAAACTTTTACTCAGCTATGATAGTTTAGATATGTGATATTTAAAATTAGCAAATTTCAGTTCAATGTAGAATCCTATCTTGTTATCTTTTGCTTGGAAGCAATACAAGGATAAGATGAAGCTAGTTAAACATGCATTAATCTATACTAAAATGATCCTTTAAAAATTGCAGATACCTTGATGAATGAACACTTTAACCACTTACTATTTTAAGCTATATTCTATTGTATTTTTATAAATATGTACAATTGAAGTATTTCACAATCACTTAAATATCTGATTATTTCTTCATGTTCAGTGAACCTTGTTAGGTATTAAAATAATATTCCATGACTCAGAACCTACATGGAGAAATAATAGTACATGAAGCAAATGGTAAATAGTATAGAGTTCAGTTTGAGACTGGATATTTTAGGAATTCAGAGAAGAAAAATCGTAACAGAGATAAATCAGTTGGATAAGGCTTCATGGAGAAAATGAATGCAGTGAGGGACAAAAAAGAAACACAGAATTTGACTCACCTGAGGAACAGCATGAACATTAGTAACAAAACTGGTCATAACATTTTTGGTAATCCATACAGAAGCAAGCTAGCCTTACTAAAGAGTGCTTGCAGGAAGCAGGTCAATGGAGTTAGACATTCAGAATTAAGGATTGTAGCGATCTGAATAAGAACAACCAAATGAAAGTGATGTTTAAGAAATACCTACCAGAATACAGTTTGAAGGTAGAAAGAGTTTGATGACAGTAAATATAATTATAAGCTTATTGAAGTTTTCTGAGTGTGAAGTTATCAAAGTCTAAATAAGATGATATTATTAATAATACAAGGGAAGAAACACATGAAAAATTAAAGGAAGAATTTATTAGATAATTTACTGCTTATAGAAAATAAAATTAACTCCTCAATATGATGGTTAATTGTGAGCATTGTTGTTGTATTACCTTAATAATTATTACTATCTCATTTTTCACATGATTTTCAAATTTAAGATGAATTGCACTATTAGTAATGATCATAGAATACAGTTTTGAAGGATTTTTCCCTATTTCCCCTTTTTCTATTCATGCCAAATTTGAAAAAAAATTTAAATTATAAATATATATTTGGCAGAAGAAATATTTTCTGTGTTTAAAGATAAGTCTTTTCTGTAAAATTAATTCCTAAAGTATTCCAACCATATTGTTTTGTTAATTTAGATTTCTGTGGAAAACTACTGCAACAGCATGAAATTTTTCAACAAGTTGTCATTGAAATTAACACTTGTATATAATATATTCAATTCAGTGGGAGAAAAGTCTTCCATTTACAACAAAACAAACCTTATCAGTCACCACAAGGTCTATGAGGCAAAGCAAGAGAAAAGTTATGTCTAATTTTATCAAATAAAATCCTTTATTTAAAATGCAACCCTTGATTTAAATACTGTAACCCATTTCCTCACAATATTGAGAAACAGATACTACAACTGATGAACAGAAACATGTTAAAGAACCAGCATAATGTCTCAGATAGGTAATTGTTTTACTTCAGTAAAAAACTGTCATTGACTTTACTCATTTCTGTTTGCTTTTCGGCCAGGCAATTTTAAATACAGTAACTAATTTTGCAATGTGATTTAGGAAAATATAACTCATAGATGGACCAAGCAAAAGAAAAATAGGTAAAATCTCCTTTTAACAAGTATATTGCTTATTTTGACATACACATCTGAAAACACGTATCATGCTGTAGGAGAGTTCTCTCTTTTCCTGACTTAAGAGACCAGCTTTCTGATCTGAAAAGCCCCAAATCCTATACTAATAATTCTAATGAAAATAGGACCTGAAACAATAAGGCAAAACATTACGTACACTTAGTTTGATGGCTGTAATTACATCTCTAAACAGAGTTACCCTGAGCCTTCAATAAATGTAAGCACTAAGCTATGTGTACAGAATCTGAAAAAAATCAACTAACAATAGCCTTACAGAGACATAGGATGCTGTTTTTCTATTAGACAGTTCAATTTCTTTATCTATTAGTATATAGAACTTCAAAAGGAGATAGATCTGTCAATGTATTGAAAATATGGGCATCATATATTCATAAATTAATATATTTGGCATCCAGCACTAAAGATGTAAGAAATCAAAAAAGAGAATTTTAGGTCCTCCAAGTTTCTCTATGGCTTCATAAATGATTGTATAAATTTAAGGAAGTCATATTACCTGGATTTGATTTTCCTCATCTGAAAAATAAAGAAAATAAAAAGCAAAATAATAAAATACAATATTGTTATGAGGATTATATGTGCTACTTCCTAAAACTGTCACAGTAGGGTCCACTTCCTGGCACTTACTGGTGATCTTGGTGGTGGCTGTAATTATTATTTATATGTTAACATCTCTAACATGGCCAGTATGGCTTGAAGCAGGACAAGATGTATTAACTAAGATCCCAATTTGAAACTTGACCTATCATTAAGGTAGGAAAAGGACTGAAGGAGGGACCCAGGACAGATAGGAATAAATTCCAGAAAAATTCAAGTTGGAACTTGCCATCTAGTATATAAAGCCACAGACACAGGGGGACTTACTGGTTCCACGATCAGGAAGAAGGGAATCAAATAGGCAAATAAAGGAAAAATAGGAAAGAGTCCAGGTTTCAGTCCTGTGGATGCTGGCCTGATGCTGGGATATAATTCTAAAGTCAGTGGATAAAGGATATATTTCCTAGAGTCCACAGTACCCCTCAGATTATCATAGCATGCCACTACTTTGAAAAACGGCATACCATCCCCTAGTACACTTCATTTATCTTCTTCATTTGAGCATCTATTTATGTACTTTCAATGGATGGTGGGAACAATGGACATATGAAATTAAAATCAGACTCAGTGTGGTTAACGGTTTAAGCAACATGGGAACTGAAATTATCCAGAGACCAACAAATTCATACTTCTCTCACATCTAAGCCACATATAAATACATAAATTAAAAAAATGAAATTGTTTGTCTTTTTCTTTCTTTTTATGTATGCATGTGGGGTGAAAAAGCGTTTTTATATTCATAGATACAAACTTACATGGAAAATTAAGGAATTAAAGATATTTTCTCAATATAAAGAAACTTCAGCTTCTTGTTTACAAGGATAAAACTACAACCCCCTCAGGTACTTGTTTCCACAGTCTGCTTTGATGCTATGTTTCCTTATTATAACTGCTTGAAGAATACTTCAATTTGTTTAGCCTTCTTTCCCTTGCACTATTACCAGAGAAATCCTGAAAGCTACTTAAATACAGCATTCCACCTTCTCTTCCCATGCATCAGAGAAGCTAAGCATAGCTGGAGTAAACACACAATCAGTGTACCATGGATATACACAGATCAGATCTCCCTTTCAGAGAATCTGTTGCAGTCAGTAGAGTTGACCAAACCCTTTACCCACAACATCTGCAAATTCCTTGCCACCTTGCAAATACCAAAACCCCACTTCCCCAAGCTGCTCCCAGTCAATAACTGAATAAGATAAGAATACCAGATCTTGGCTATTTCTGCCCAAAATTTCAATAGCCCAGTTTTTCTGAAAGTCTTTTCTGGGAAACTCCACATTCTTTGCCTGGCCAAGAAATTCTCAGTGATACACCACATTCTGAAACTCTCTTACAGTTTTCTTGCCTTTTCCTTTGTCTTCAAACTAACAAGACCGCTCTCTCCACACCTCATTTTCAAGTATCCTTTTTATAAATATTTAAGTTAAAAATAATATTGAGTCACCTAACACCACATTCACCAACCCAAGTACTTTTTTCTCATATTCTCTACCTTCTTTTTTACTGTCTTTTGCATCAGTACTTCTACCTAAGAACAATTTGTCCAGTTATGTGTTGAATCTACCCTATCTTCCTCATGATATTGACCTCTTTATGTTCTTCATGATTAAGTTATTCACTGTCTTAAAGTATTTCCTTTATAATCAAGCATTCTATATTGGCACCTGATAAAAGATCTTGAACCCCAAACCTCTGGCTTCCATATGTACTTATATACTCTCTTTCCACTTCTCGCTTTCTCTCTTGACCCCACATCAGCTTATATCATACAATACCATTGATCTGTTTTTGCCAATATCACCAGGGATATTCATCTTGACAATTTTCTTTGACAATTCATCTTTGACAATAGGTAATTTTCAAACTTCAACTAATAGAGGTAATAAGCAACATTTGACAGTGTTACTCATTTTTTCTTTGAAATACTATCTTTATATTGATTCTTTTATTTTCCCCACCTGCAGCCATACCACTCTAAGCAGGGTTGAACCAGGTTAGTACTTGGATGGAAGACAGCCTGGGAATACTGGGTGCTGTAGGCTTGGGAGAAGAACCTGGCAGCTCACTCCCAAAACAGCCATTGAAAACCTTATGAATAACAGAGAAGCACTAATATAGTGCTGGGCGTAGCACAACATCATGTAATATTTCCTTCTGTTGTACATGGAGTTGCTATGAGTCAGACCTGAATTGATAGCATCTAATAACAACAAAAATATCTTATTTTAGTGTACAACTTAACGGGTCTCATTATGACATTTCCATGCATACATTTCATTTTACATTGCTTATGTTCACCTCCTCCATTACCCTCCTATTACCCTCCTCTTTCTCCTTTCCTCTTCCACCAGTGGTCCCCTGTCAACTTGAGTGTCTTGCTTGTGTGCATATTTATCTATCAATAGGTAGGTAGGTAGGTAGATAGATAGATAGATAGATAGATAGACAGACCGACCGACTGACCGACCTTGGTTTTGCATTAAGGGCAAAATATGTGATATTTCCTTTACTTTCTCTCATTACCTTTTCTTCTTATCCCTTTCCCCTTTTTCTTTTGTGCAGTATGTTTCCCAGCATGGCTCCTTCTGCTTTCCTAATCTATATGTTTTCATAATGAATATATATTGAAGTTTAACATGTGATGTTTATCTTTCTGGGTCTGGCTTAATTTGCTTTAAATAATGATTTCTACTTCCATCAATTTTTCAGTGAATGCCATGATTTTATCCTTCATTACTACTGAATAAAACTCCATGGTGTGTGTGTATGTATGTATGTGTGTGCATATATATATATATATATATATATATATATATACACACACACATATATATATATGTATTGTTGTTGTTGTTGTTAGGTGCCGTCGAGTCGGTATCCGACTCATAGCGACCCTCATAGGGTTTTCAATGGCTGAGTGCTTCGGGATTGCCTTGGGAGTGGATTGCCAGGCCCTTCTCCCATTTTTGCGGTGCTGGGAATTGAACTCAGGGCCTCAGAGACTGCAGTGCAGTGCTCTACCCACTGAGCTAAATCCCAGCCCCTTATATATGTATATATACACCTATATAAATACACTTATATATGTATATATATACATACACACACACACATATATATATATACACACACACAACACATATATATACATATATATAACAATTTCTTTATCTACTTGTCTGTTGATGGACACCTAGGTTGATTCTATATCTTGGTTTTTGTGAAAATGCCACAATAAACATGGATAAGCAAGTATTTCTGTGGTATATTGACTTACATTCTTCTGGATACATACCCAGGAGTGGAATAGCCAGATCATACGGTAGTTCTTTTTTTTGTTTTTTTTAGGAACCTCCAAACTGATTTTCATAGTGGCTGCACCAACCTGCATTCTCACCAATAATGTAATAGGGTTCCTTTCTCTCCTCACATCCTCAATAGTAATTTGTTGTTATTGTTGCTAGCCATTCTGACTGGGGTGAGATGGTATCACAAAGTAGTTTGGGTTTGCATTTCCCTGATGGCTAAGGATGTTGAACATTTTTTTCATGTGATTGTTGGCCATTTGTATTTCTTCTTTTGAGAAGCACGTGTTCAATTATTTTTCCCATTTTTTAAATATATACATTTTTGACATTTAGTTTTTTGAGCTCTTTATATATTCTAGGTGTTAATCCCCCATATGATATATAGCCAGAAAAGACTTTCTCCCATTCTGTAAGCTGTGTCTTCACTCTGATAATTATGTCCATTTCTGTGCAGAAGCTTTTTTAATTTAATGAAATCCCATTTATCAATTCTTGCTACTGTTTCTTGCACTTTTGGGTTCCAATTCAGAAAGTCCTTGCCTATGCTGATGCCTATGCCTACACCTATTCCTATGTCATGAGGTGTTTTCCCTATGTTTCCCTCTAGTAGTTTCAAGTTTTTATGTTTTACAGTAACGTTTTTGATCCATTTTGAACTGATTTTTGTACAAGGTTTGAGAGTGAGATCTAGTTTTAGTCCTCTTCATGAGGATATTCTGTTTTCTCCGCATCATTTGTTGAAGAGGATGTCTTTTCTCTAATTTATAATTTTAGAAACTTTGTCAAATATCATGTGGTTAAAATTGCATGGATTTATTCCTGGATTTTCTATTCTGTTCCATTTGTCTACATGTTTGTTTTGTGCCAGTACCAGGCAGTACTTTTTTACTGTCTTCATAGTGTAATTTGAAATCAGGAATTGTGATGCTTCCTGCATTGTTCTTTCTGCTCAGGATCACATTAGCAATTCAGAGTATTTTGTGCTTCACACCAATTTTAGAATTGTTTTCTCTATTTCTGTGAAGTATGTCATTGGGATTTTGATGAGGATTGCATTAAATCTGTAGATACCTTTCAGTAACATAGCCATTTTCACAATGTTAATTCTTCTAATCCATAAGCATGGGAGATTTTTCCACCATCTGGTGTCTTCTTCAATTTCTTTCTTAAGCATTTTAATATTTTCATAGTAGAGCACATTCACCTCTTCGTTAGGTTTATCAGTTGGTATTTGTTTTGAAGCTTTGTGATTAAGGTTGTTTTCCTGGTTTCTTTTTCTGCCTAGTCATTATTAGTATAAAGAAAAGCTACTGATTGCAGTAATGTTGATATTTTGTCCTGAAATTTTGTTACTGAAAGTTGTAAGAGTTTGCTGGTGGAGTCTTTAGGGTATTTTAAGTATAGAATCATGACTTCTACAAATAGGGATAATTTAACTTCTACCTTCCTATTTGAATACCTTTGATTTCCTTCTTTGTCTTATTGCTGTGGCTAACAGTTCAATTACTACACCGAATAGAGTAGGTATAGTGGACACCTGTGTCTTGTTCCTGATTTTTTTTTTAAGGAAATACTTTCAGCTTTTCTCCGTTTAGTATGATGTTGGCTGTAGGTTTTTCATAGGCCTTTATTTATGTTCCTTCAATTCATAGTTTCTTCAAGGCTTTTATCATAAAAGGGATGTTGAACTTTCTCAAAAGCATTTTGTAAATCTGTTGATAGAATCATGTGATTTCTGTTTGTATTGATATGCTGTATTATATTTATTGCTCTAAGTGTAAATAGTCTTCTATCACTGGAATAAAACCAACTTGGTCATTGCATATGGTCCTCCTAATGTGTTACTGAAGTCAATTTGCAAGTATTTTATTAAGGATTTTTGCATATAGATTCATCAAGGAATTTAATCTGTAGTTTTCCTTTATTGATCCTAATCTGGTTTTGGTGTTAGAGTAATACTGGCTTCATAGAATGAATGTGTTAGTGTTCCTTCCATTTTTATTTTATGAAATAAATTGAGAAGCATTAATGTTAATTCTCCTTTAAATGTATTACAGAATTCAGCAGTGAATCTATCCTATCCTATTTCTTTCTTGGGAGACTTTTTATTACTATTTTAATCTCACTGCTCATTACAGGTCTATTTATTTATATCTTCTTGATTTAAGTTTGGCAGGTCATACATATCTAGGAATTTATCTATCTCATCTAAGTTTTCCAGTTTCTTTGGAATACAATTTTTCAAAGTATTCCCTAATGATTACCTGGAATGCATTTGTAATCGATGTAATGTTTCTGTTTTTACCTCTATTTTTCATTGAGTTACCTCTTTCCTTTGGCATATTGGCTAAGGGTTTGGTGATCTTTTCAAAAAAAGTAGTTATTTGTTTCATTGATTTTTTTATTGTTTGTTTGGTCTCTATTCATTTCTGCTCTGATCTTTATTATTTATTTCTGTCTACTTGTTTTGAGTTTTGTTTGTTCTTTTCCTAAGGGCTTGAGGTACATCATTAAGTTATCTGTTTGAGCCTGCTCTAATTTTTGACTGTCGGCACTCATAGCTTTAAAGTTCCCTCTTAAAATCACCTTTACTGTATCTCAAAGGTTCTGGTTAGTTATGTTTTCATTTTCATTTGATTCTAAGAATTTTTTAGTTTCCTCTCTGATTTTTTCAAGTACCCATTGATCATTTAAGTATATATTTTTCATTCTCCATATATTTGTATAGTTTCTGTAATTTCTTTTGCTGTTCACTTCCAGTTTTATTCCTTTATGATCTGATAAAATTCATGGAATTCTTTTAATTTATTTGCATTTGCTAAAACTTGATTCATGGCCAAAAATGTGATTTATTTTAGAGAAAGTTTGGTATTCTGTAGCTTTTGTGTCCAATATTCTGTCAATAACTCTTCTGTCAATAACTATTAATCCATTTGATCTATGGTGAGGTCTAACTCTGAAGTTAGTTTATTGACATTTTTGTCTGGATGAGACAAAAATTGTGAGAGTAGGGTATTGAAGTCACCCAGTATCTGGACCTCTCTGTCCCTTTAAGCCCAATTTTTTTTTATATATTCATATTCTCATATTCATTCTTGATAGCATTTTTTGTTAGTTCTCATGCATCATTGACTATTTCTTTCAACCTTTTCCACAAGTAGCTATTTTTCCACACTTGCATCAACTAGAACATCTGTGGCTTTGTCATTATAACTTTTATCTTTCTAATTACACTTTGTGATGTCTTTTATTCTTATAGTTGTAAATAGCATCTCTAAGTTGATGACTGAATGTTTTGTCTTGTAGCCTTCATCTCATTCTGATATTTATGCTAGTATATCCTACTTACAACTCACCATCTCTATTTAGTCATCAAGTATACATCCATAACTTAGGACTTGCAAATATAAATTCATAATTTCTTTAAATAAAGATATTTCATTTTTATTATGTAAATTAACAGTGATATCTTTCTTCCAGCTACTTAGATCATAAATTTTAAAGTATCTTGAAAATATCATGCAGCAAAAAGCTTCTATCAATTCTGTCCTTTTCCTATTGGCTCTGACATCAAACTATATCCAATAAAACTTTTCTTACCATTTCCAGTCACTACTACAATACTATTCATGACTATCATGTATTGTCCTGGATTATTGCAATAGTATCCTAAATTTTTGTTTCTGCCCTTGTCTTTTGAATCTGTTCTTTGCTATGACGAGTATATAGTATATAAAACATATCACTTCTCTATTCAGAAATGCTCCAGAATACTTCCTCATGCAGACGAAAATTTGAAGATACTAACATGAACTACAAATTCCTAAGTATCTGTCCTCCACACTTTATCTATCTGATCTTATCCGGTAGCTAATTCTTTTTCATTTTCACTCTATATCATTCACATTGGCCTCCTTTGCTCTTCTTCCATTGATTCCCATCTCTGGAGTATGAAATTCTGTTTTGAAGGAACTTCTCCCACATATTGATATAAATGAGGAAATTTTCTCTGTTCTATCCTATATATTTTGTATTATATAAATGGGCCATAGAACCATGAATAATTATTTAATGAATAAATGCACAAAATATATAATGGAACAAACACAAAAAGGAACAATTTAGTTATCAAAACTAGGGCAGAGCAAGGACTCTACTAACTAAGCTGAACCCCACCCCCAGTGGCAAGAGGTCATGCAGGGAACAAGATTGGAGGTGCAGTAGACTCTGATCCAATGGGAAAGTATATATACTCTTGTAAGTATTTCCCTAAAAACCACCAAGCTTCAAACAGGATTTATCAACAGTATAAAGGCAAGACTGGATGAAGCTATCACTCTAGCAAGAGAAAGTTTTCTGCCCTCTGAGTTAAACTGTACTCCAAGATCCCAGAAGAAGGCATTAACCAAGGGCAACCCCAAATATATAATGCAGTAAAATCCACACCAAAGAGAAAAGCTCAAGACAAAATGACATGAAATATGAAAAATCAGGTTGAAAAAGACACCTCAAATGACTACAGTCCTTCAAAAGCTGATTTTAAAGAAATCCAAATATTAGGAATGCCAGAATAAGAAATTAGAAGTCTGCTTATAAATAAAGATACCACAATCAGGCAAATGAGAGCAATTGAAACACTAAACAGAAAGTATCTAACTTAGAAGAAAAATTCAGCAAAGAAATCAAGATCTCGAAGAAGAAACAAACATAAAATTCTGGATTATAAAATACAGACAACCAACTTAAAGTTTCAGTAGACTCCATGGTATCCAGAATGATCGTTGTTGTTGTTAGGTGCTTTTGAGTCATGTCTAACTCATAGGGACCCTCATAGGATTTTCAATGGCTGATTGTTTCGGAATTACCTCAGGAGTGGATTGCCACATCCTTCTCTCATTTTTTCAGCGTTGGAAATCAAACCCAGGACTCCAGAGACTTCAGAGCAGTGCTCTACCAGCTGAGCTAAATCCTACCTCATCCAGAATGGAGGAAGTAGAAAATAGAATTTCTGATACTGAAGAAAAAGTTGAAGAACTCATCTATTAAGACAAAAAGAAAGACCAAAAGATGAGACTATATGATAAAAATTTTCAAGAGGTCTTCAATAAGGTGAAGAGTCACAACCTTATAATACAAGGAGTTTATAAAGGAGCTAAAATTATCACTAGGGTCATAAGAAATCATTTCAATGAGGTAATAGCTGAAAATTTCCAAGCCTAAGGGAGAAATAGTCACCCGAACCACTGAGGCTTCCAGAACCCCAAATAGAGAAGACTAGAACAGATCCTCTCCATGACACATTACAAGAGGAATGTTAAACCTAGAGAGAGAAAAAAAAACTATTTTAAAAGCTGAGAGAAAGAAACCTCAATTCACTTACATAAACAACCCCATCAGAATAACAGCTGACTTCTCAACAACAATCCTAAATGTAAAGAATCCATGGTCAGACATTCTTCAAGTCCTGAAAAATATTAAATGGCAACTAAGTTTATTATACCCAGAAAAGCCATATCTTAAGTAGACAGAGTTCAAGATTTTCCATAGTGTTGACAAGTTTAAATAACTCATGTCCACCAAGGCAGTACTGCAGATGATTCCTAAAGAAATACTGTACAGGCACAATGGTACATACCTGTAATCCCAGCTGCTCGGGAGGCAGAGGCAGGAGGATCACAAGTTCAAGACCAGAGGCAGTCTGTGTAATTTAAGGAGACCCTGTGTTTAAAAAAAAAAAAGTAAAAAAAAAAAAGATGAGGTGGGGGTGCACCTCAGTGGTACAGCACTTGCAAAGCATGGAAGCACAAGGCCCTGGGTTCAACCTCTAGTACCACAAAAAAAAAGTAATGAAAAGAAATACTACATGCAGAAGAAGCAAGCAATCCCAGATGCAAGACCAAAGGCACACACACAAAAAAAAAGAGAAATTCAGGAATGCAACATGCTAATTAAGAACCAAAGAAGAAAATAACCCTCACAATAATGCAGAACACCAGGATACTCTCAATAACTACATTAAATGTAAGTGGGCTTAAATCACCAATCAGGAGACACCATTTGGCCAACTGGATTAAAAAATAAGAACCTCCACATGTGAGATTCAAGAGACTCATTTCATTAACAGAGACCATAAAAGTCTGAAAAGTAAAGGCTGAAAACAATATACCAAGCTGGTAAAAAACAAGAAAATAAAAATAAATAAAAAGCAGGGATAGTTATACTAATCTCAGACAGTTTAAACTTCATCTTTAAACTAATCAGAAGAGACAAAGATGGTCATTACATATTCATAAAAAGAAATAGTCAATCTGGATGACATAATGTTAGTCAATATTTATTTACCAAACTTAAGAGCCCCTAACATCATAAAACAAAACTTATTGGCAAAAAATGAAAACGTAGGTCAAGACACAATTATGGGAGATCTTAACACCCTACTCTCTGCAAGAGACAGGTCATCAAAACAAAAAATGAGCATGGAAATGATGGACTTAACACCATAGATCAACTAGACTTAACAGATGTTTACAGAATAGTCCATCTATCAGAGATAGAGTTCACATTCTCCACAACACCACATGGAGCTTTTTCAAAAGGATCATATTTTAGCCCACAAAAGTGGCCTCCACATATATGAAAAAAATTGAAATCATCTCCTCTACCTTAGCTGAACATAAAGGAATAAACTAGAACTCAAAAGCAAGAAAAATTAAGAAATGTTACAAATACATGGAGGTTCAGTAACACACTTCTGTATGATCAGTTGGTCATCAAGGGAAGCAGGAAGTAAATTTAAAATTTCCTTCCATCAAACGATGATGAAAACACAACCCACTAGAATATATGGGATACAGCAAAGGCAGTTCCAAGGCAGAAGTTCATAGCCATGAATGCTTTCATCAATAAGATATGGAAGTCCCAATTAAATAACTTAGTGATATACCTCAAAGCCAACACCAAAAGGAGTACACAGAAAGAAATAATTAAGACGAAAGCAAAAATTGATGAAATAAAGACTAAAAGCACAATACAAAAAGTTAACAAAACCTAGAGCTGGTTCTTCAAAAACATTAACAACATTGACATTCCTTTAGCCTGATTCATTGAGGGGGGGAAGAAAAAGAGAGAGAGAGAGGAAAGGCAAATTAATTTACTCAGAGATGAGATGGGGAAGTAATAATGGGTAACAATGAAAAACAGAATATCTTCAGAGACTACTTGGAGAAACTGTACTCTTAAAAAAAATGAAAATGAAGAAATCAGTAAACTCCTCAACACTTAAGCCTTACCAAAGCTAAACTCTGAGGACATAAGCAAATTAAACTGACCTATTTCACCTAACAAGATAGAGGCAGAAAAAAATAAAACAAAACAAACAAACAAACAAAAACCTCCCAAAGAAGAAAATCCCAGGTCCTGCTGGGGATTCACAGTTAAATTTTACCAATCCTTTAAAGAAGAATTAATAGCTGTCCTTCTCAAATTATTTCACAAAATAGAAAAGGAAGATGTACTTCAAAATTCATTCTACAATGCCAGATAAGGATACTACAAAGAAAGAGAACTATAGACCAATTTTGCTGATGAACATTGATGCAGAAATCATCAATAAGATTCTTGTAAACTGAACACAAGAACACATAGAAAAGATCATACATCATGATTAGGCGGGCTTCATTCCACAGATGCAAATCTGGTTCGACATACATGAAACAATGTAATCCAACACATCAAGAGTCTTGAGGACAGAAATCACATTATCATCTCAGTTGAGGCTGAAAAGGTCTTTGACAAAGTTAAACATCCTTTCATGATAAACGTCCTTAAGAAATTGGGCATACAAGGAACTTATCTCAACATCATAAAGCCTCTATATGCTAAACCTGCAGCCAACATTATATTAAATGGGGAAAAATTAAAAGCATTCCTTCTAAGATCAGGACCAAGAAAAGGATATCAGCCCGGCATGCTGGTGCATACCTGTAATCCCAGCAACTTGGGAGGCAGAGGCAGGAAGACCACAAGTTCTAGACAAGAGATAGTCTGCATAATTTAGCAAGACCCTCTCTCAAAAAGAAAAAAAAAATGGGCTAGGGGTGCAGCTCAGTGGTACAGCACTTGCAAAGCATGCAAGCATGAGATCTTGGGTTCAACCCCCAGCACTGAGAAAAAAGGTAAGAATATCTGCTTTCCCCCCTCTTATTCAATATTGTGATCAAAGTCCTAGCCAGAGCAATCATGTAGGAGAATGACAAAAGGAATATAAATTGGGGAAGAAGACCTCAAACTATTTCTATTCACACATGACATGATTCTATCCCTAAAGGATCCTAAAAATTCTACTAGAAAACTCTTAAAACTAATTAGCTCCTTTATCAAAGTTACAGAATACAAAATTAACACTAAAAAAAATAAGTAGCCATCCTTTACACCAACAGTCAACAGGAAGATAATGAAATCAAACAAGAATCTCATTCACAATAGCCCATTAAAAATACTAAATATTTAAGAATTGATATTACCAATGACCCTAAAGACTGCTACAATGCAAAATTCTAAACATTAAAGAAATAAATTGTAGAAAATACCAGAAGGTGGAAGGACCTCTTTTGCTCATGTTTTAGAAGAATTGATATTGTCAAAATGGCTATTCTACCAAAAGACATTTACACATTCAATGCAATCCCCATCAAAATTCCAATTACATACTTTGCTGAAATAGAAAAAAATAATCCTAAAATTTGTTTTAGGAATGGAAGTACAAAACACAACATATAGCCAAAACAATCCTAAGCAGCACAAACAGTGCAGGAGGTAACACAATACCTGCTTTCAAATTATATTACAGGGCCATAGCAGCAAAAACAGGTTGATACTGGTACAAAAATAGGCATGAAAATCAATAGAACAGAATTGAAGATCTGGAGATACACCCATGTAACTACAACTACCTGATCTTTCACAAAGGAGCTAATGACATACATTGGAGGAAAGATAGTCTCTTCAATAAATCATCCTGGGGAAATTGGATTTCCAAATGTAGAAGAGTGAAAATAGACCTGTATCTCTCAATCTGTATGAAAGTCAACTCAAAATGGATCAGATACCTCAACATAACACTAGAAACCTTAAACTACCAGAAGGAAAGCTAGGAAACACATTCTAATGCATAGGCATTAGCAAGTACTTTCTTAACCAGACTCCAATCACCCAGGAAATGGTACCAAGAATTGACACATAGGATTACATAAAATTAAAGAGCTTCTATACAGCAAAGGAAACAATTAACTGGGTAAAGGGAGAGCTCATGGAATGGGAGAAAATCTTTGCATTCTACACATGTGACAGAGGACCAATTTCTAGAATGTACAAAGAATCTAATAAATCAAACACCAAAATAGCAAGTAACCCAATAAATAAGTGGGCAACAGAACTTAACAGACAGTTCTTAAGAGAAGAAATACAACTGGCCAATATAGAAATGAAAAATGCTCAATATCACTAGCCATTATTGAAATGCAAATGAAAACAACACTGGGATTCCATCTTACTCCTGTAAGTATGGCCAAGATTAACAAAACAAATAATAACAAATGCTAGTAAGAATTCTGAGAAAAAGGAAACCTTTACACTACTAGTGGAACTATAACTTAGTTCAGCCACTTAGAAAATTAACATAGAGATACCTTAGAAAACTAAGGATAGAACTGCCATGTAACCCATCTATACCACTTCTGTGAATATACCCAAAGGAAGATAAGTCATTTTGCCACAATGACACCTACATTTCCACATTTAATGCAGCACTCTTCACAATTCCAAGGGTACATACTCAACCAAGATGGCCATCAACAGGGGAGTGGATCGAAAAACTCTGGTATATATACACAATGTTATATTCCTCAGCAATAAAGAAGAATCAAATTATGTCATTTGCAGCAAAATTAATTGAACTGGAAAAGATTATTTTCAGAAAATTGAGCCAGACTCAAAAAGAGAAATACCATGTGCTATCACTCATATGTGTGAGTTAATCTAACTGAAAGGAAAAAATTTACAAATATAGATACATAAAAATGAAAAATCACACATAACTAAGAGCAGAAAATATAAAGTGGACCGGGTAGGAGGAGGGAAGGGAATCAGTGGGTGGGAGCAGAGTTTGGGTCGGGAAGAGCGGAGTGGGAACAATGCAGACAAGTAGAGAAGGAGAGAAAAAATACAAAATACAGGAAGCAACTATATAAATATATGAAAAAAATGGGGGAAGGAAAAAATTAATGAGAGTATAACCCATGATTGTATACGATTCTCATTGCATATTAATTAAAATTTCCACTTTTTTCTTTTATTCTTTAATTCATAATGGTCTGTAAAAGGTGATGAATGTGTAAACAAAACTGATTTAATACTTGCATAATCGAGGTAGCAAATGACTTATTACTCTGTACCCCAGAAATATTGATTAACAACAACAACAACAACAACAATAACAATAGTGACAGGTAGAAACTACAAAGATAATTTGGATAATAACTGAGTAACCACTGTAGCCTGGCTATTATAATTAAAATACAAAGAAAATTCAAAACTTATTTTTATAACTTTGTTGTTGTTGTTAGTTGCCAACCGAGTCAGGTCCAACTCATACAGACCTTCATAGAGTTTTCAAGGGCTGATTGCTTTGGGATTGTTTTTGAGAACAGACTGGCACATCCTTCTCTCATTTTTGAGATGCTGGGAATCAAACCTGGGTCTTCAGGGCTAAACCAACTGGGCTAAACCCTAGCCCTATGTATACACACACACACACACACACACACACACACACACACACACACACTTAGATTACTACAAACAAAGTTATATGCGCAGAAAAGGATTAATATATTTGGAGCAAGATTGCTACCCTTAGAAAAGTTTGCTCTCAAGATTGACCCTTGGACTGTTGTCTGGGAATTTATATACTTACATATATTGGGAATGTTCTCACCATTCTCCAAATGACAAGGGTAGTATATTCTACCTTGAGTGTTTATACAAACAATGTAGTTTATGTTATACCTCCCTCCTCGAATTTTGTTACATGCTAGGCAGAGGGTATTCACATGATCAGCCCTGTCTCAATTACTTACCATAGTATGAGTGGCTTAATAATAGGAGTTAATCTCTCACAATTTTGGAAGCTAGAAATCCAAAACCAGAATGTTGGCATGGTCACATCAGATTCTTACAACTCTATGTAAATAACAAACAATCTAATCAAAGGGATTCCTGTTCCTCACGTGTAAGACAGCTGAAATTCTACTACTGTCTCTATACACTGTTGAGAGGGGCAAATCAATGAAGGAAGTTTTGTATAAGACTTTGATTATATTTGAAGGGAATGATTTATGTTGTAGTCTCATTCCCCAGCTGTTTTATTTACAATTTTGGGGAAGAAAATATACATATACCCCTGTAATTGATTGCCATCAAAACTTTAAAAAAAAGCTTTCATATATGTTACAAAAATAATATAGTAGTTGAATGTACAATCAAGTGTTAACTCTTTGCTGCTGTTGTTGTTCAATGTCACCAGGTCAGGTCTGACTCAGTGATACTATGTTCAACAGAATGAAACAGTCCAGGACACTGTGCCATGCCCAACACTGTATCAGTGCTTCTCTACTCTTCATAGGGTTTACAATGGCTGCTTTGGGATTGTTTCAGAGGTGGGCTGTCAGGTCCTTCTCTCATTTTTGCAGTGCTAGGATCGAACCCAGGGCCTCCAAGCACAAAGAGTAGCAGTCTACCAACTGAACTAAATTTAACCTACTCTACTCGAGATCTCATTAGAGAGTAAATATAAAATTGCAAGCAGTTCTTCTAATTGTATAAAAATGAAGAGGTATTTGTAAAGCAAGAATTGCTCTCTTTTGTAGTAGTTACCATTCCTTGGACAATACCTGCCATATAATAGCTTTTCAATAAAATTTTTTAATTAATGAAAAAGATCTAGCTCAACAAAATGAGGACCAAATGATTAAATAGATTTTCTATCACTGATGTTTTTATCCTATTCTTGACAATAACAATATAAAAAGATAATCTGGGTTTATAACACATTCATGATAAGCAGCAGTCATTTGCACATTTTAATGCCACTCTGATTTTAACGTTTTGATTCAACTGTGTAAATACAGACTATGTTCTGTCTATTTCTCATAATAACTTTGAAAAATGTTTTTTTGAGTGCATTACACTATTACTTTAATAACTGGAAGTCAAGAGTGCATTAGTCTTTTTTTATATAGACTGTGCTCTCAGGTAGTTTTCACCCTGATTAAGGTAAATATGATAATGGCAAGAGTGATGAAATGAAATTTAGTAGAAATGAAGAAATACGTTAGAATTAATTGGATGTGCTGAAATTAATTCCTTGATTGTCTAACAAAGCATTGTGATCATATTTTGAAATGCTCCAAAGATAAATAAAATTTTTTTAAAAATTAAATGAACAGATAGTAAAATCAGATCTCCTGTTGTGATATTATGATAAAATATCTGTTTTTCTAATTTTCGGTATCTTTGTATACATATGAACATCAATTTAATTTACCACTTTACAAATAAAAGATATATTTAGAAAATGGAAACTCAAAAGCTACAGCATAGCAATGATATGCCAGAGGCATCCTATTTATAATGTGATATTGTTTACAACATGGCATTAGAAAATACACATTATGGTCACAGAAAAATTTTCTTCTGCCCTTTTAAATAAGACAAATACTTAGAGAAGTGATGGCGATGGAACTGATAATAGAAACAATAATCTCAATAGCTTTATACAACCCTAAGCAACTTTCTTATTAAATGAAGCAGGCACCAGATTTATGCCTTTCATTTCAATAAAATTCTCCTCCAGAAAGGTTTGGCTACCAGTGAATATATAATAAGGTAGAAAGAGCATTTCTGCCACCTATACAACAAGGAAAAAGCCAAATAAACTACAAGGCCAATACTTATTTTGAGTCATTTAGTTAAGATCATAAGAGTACCAACCTAAAATCTGAGGAAAGAAAAGTGCCTGCGGGAATGTGAGTATTGGTTTTATCAGAGACAAGACAGGCAGAAAAACTTGACTGCTACCCAAGTCACTAAGAAGATTTCTGCCAAAAAATTTAACAAAATATTAAAGGCCAAGTATGGTTGAGTCCGAAAGCATAGAATTCCCAAGAGCCACAGACACCATGGACCATATACTCTGTCTGACTTCTTTCCAGACATCGCCAAGAAGTCTCCTGTAACTTCCTGTCTTCTTTCCCTTTCTCCCTTTGTGCCTTGCAAAATAGTCAACCAGGTAAATAAATGATTGGGTGCTCAGAGCCGCAACTAAAGTGAGACCCAGCCACATGGCCTGCCTTAAGGATAAAACCGAGAAGGACCTCTCCCCCAGAGTGCCTGCTGATTTCATCAGCTGCACACACTTCTGTAGAAGTTGACTTACCAAGATATCTTTGTTTCTCTGTGTGTCTTTCCACATTGGAGCACATTTCCAACAGGAGGAAAAATTCTGGAGCCACAGGATGGTGGGGGTTCTGCACAGGAACAACAAATACAGTTGAGCTAGGAGAAGAGATTTAAAGAAATCTCCTTTCTACCATTGGGAGGAGGGCTAGACCCTCTCTGGTTCCTATCTATTAGAAATATCCTATATTTGGCAAATGCTGAAGATCTTGGAGAAAGCCACATATCCAGTAACAAACAAACAAACAAACAACAACAAAAAAACAGCCAGAGATTGAAGTTGCATGAGAACAATGGAGAAAGTCCTTCCTGGCTCTACCCCCAGGATGCCCAGCATCCTGCCAGTAAGCCGCAAAAGTTTGATCCTGGAGTGAGTGCTGGGAGAGATACCTATTGTATGAAAACACACATGGAAAGCCTAAAGATGGTAGTGAAATAGGAACATTGAGAAAATCTCTGACAGTCTAATCTGTGCATTATGTACAGAGTAACTCTAAAGGAATTTCAAATAGTTAAGGCAATAAGGATAATAAACCCTGCAAATTTGATTTTTTTTGCAAGCCAAAAGACAACTGACATCCATATAATGTTGAAATAAAACTGAAACCTAAAAAACTTGAAGCAAACTATTTTTCCAAAAAGAAAAGCAAAATAATAAATCTCATAGACAAAAACTGAAAATATTCAATACTAGAAGATTTTAGTATGAGAAATGTTACAGATAGCTGTTTAGGCAAAAGAAATGTGATACAAAATGAGTCTCAGCTTATGTGAAATGGAAGAAAGTTTTTGAAATATAAAGGAGAATTTTTATGGGCTTTAAATTGCACAGTAGCTTTCAAGTACATTGTTGTTATTGTTAGGTGCCTTCAAGTTGGTATCCGACTCATAGCAACCCAACATGCAAAAAACGTAACACTATTGTCAGTGCTTCTCTGCTGTTCATAGAGTTTTCAATGGCAGATTGATTTTTGGGAGTGGATTGCTGGGTCTGTCTCCCAAGACTACAGCACCTGGTGTTCCCAGGTGGTCTCCCATCCAAGTACTACCCAGGCCCGACCCTGCTTAGCTTCCCAAAACTGACAGGATCAGATGCCACAGGGCTATGGCTGCAGTCTTTATGTACATAGCAAATGTTAAATTAATACTGAGTTATTTATAGTCTACAGTGTTTTATGGGCTGGGATTTAGCTCAGTTGGTAGAGCGCTGCGCTGCAGTGTCTGAGGTCCTGAGTTCGATTCCCAGCACCGCAAAAATGGGAGAAGGACCTGGCAATCTACTCCCAAGGCAATCCTGAAACAGTCTGCCATTGAAAACCCAATGAGGGTCGCTATGAGTCAGATACCGACTCGACGGCACCTAACAACAACAACAACAGTGTTTTATACCATAATATTATAGAAGTAATTCATTTTACCCATATATTAGAATAAAAGACTTAAGAAAGATTGTTGATTGTGTTCGATCATATATTCCTACACTTTCAAGAGATATTTTCTATACCTGTGAAGTGTATTATGTGCTATCTTCATGATATTTTACCAAGTAGATACTTCTGTTTCAGAGCTTAATTTTCAGTAAACTCTGGAACTCATAAATATTTTTTAATTGCCAAAAAACTGTAACCTACTTAGGTTAGGCATTGAAAGTACAGGAAACATCAATAGTATTTCCATTCAAGAAATAGTGGAAGCTTAGAACAGTGTGATGATAGGAGAAATGAAAGAAATGGATAGATCTTCAATATGTATCATGTAATGAATAACATTCTCTTCAATAAAAAATGATTTAATTTCTACATGTAAGTTGGAATCTATAACAAAGCACAGAATTAAAGAATAACAAGATGATGAATGGGATAATTCTAAATGAATATTGATTGCAACAAATAATGAATTTATGGTATTAGTTGTTGTTGTTGGGTACCATGGAGTCATATCTGACTCATAGCGACCATTATAGGGTTTTCAATAGCTGATTGTTTCGGGATTGCCTCAGGAGTGGTTTGGCAAGTCCTTCTCCCACTTTTGCTGTGCTGGGGATTGAACCTGGGACCTCAGAGACTGCAGAGTGGCACTCTACCAACTGAGCTAAATCCCAGCACCCTTTATGGTATTAGAGTATTTGTATACTCAAAAGGGATGATGATGATGATGATGATGATGATGATGATGATGATGATGATGACAACAATAAAGAGTAGTAAAAGGGAGCTAAAATATCTTGAAATCCTAGCATTTTCTAATAAGTAGAAAAAGTACCATTTATGATAACAGCTTGGTGCAGTAGCAAACACCTGCAATCCCAGGAAATGGGGAGATAGAGGCAGGAGGATCACAAGTTTCAGGCTAGAGGTAGCCTGTGCTTAAAGCAAACAAGAACATAACATAACACAACATAACACACACACACATATGTGTGTACATATATATATATATATACACAATATGATAACATTTAATTAAGTTGTAATCACTAGAACAATCACAAAAGCAGTAACTAGTCAAACTGAAATATGGTGATTTTTATATGTAGAATATTTTTGAATAATGAAATGTATGATTTTCATGGGGCCTCAGAGTTTAGGTCAGTTGGTAGTGTACTTATTCTGCACTTTCTGAGGACCTGGGTTTGACCCTCAGGACCATAAAAATAGGAGATGGATCTGGGAATCCACTCACGAAAAGTAATCCTGAAAAAATCAGTCCATTCAAAACCCTATGAGGGTCACTGTGAGTCAGACCCAACTCGACAGCATCTAACAACAAAACGACGGAATTTTCAAGAGAAATGAATCAGTAAATAGAAGTGATCAATATCAAAATAACACTGAAAGTAGCACACTAATTTGATATTAAAATGGACTTCATAGCAACACAAATCTAGAGCAGAAGTATGAATCCATAAAAAAATAACCAGCATAAATTTGTATGCTATTATCCATGACCATAACATACAGAAAATTAAAAATTAACTCTAGAACTAAAAAAGCTATGAGAAAAATAATCCCAATGGGAAGTGAACACTTTTTTCAACAAACAGAATGAATTGAAAAAACAGCAAAAAATTACAATACTAACTGCAAACAGGTATGAATTTTCTATGTATATAACTTATTGTTGCTTTTAAGTGCCATCAAGTCAAGTCCGATTCATAGTGACACTATGTACAGCAGATTGAAACACTTCCTGATTCTGTGCCAGGCACACGATCTTATTTATATTTAAGCCCATTGTTGCAGACACTGTGTCAATCCATCTGGTGGAGGGTTTTCCTTTTTTTCATTTACCTGCCACTCTCCCAAACATGATGTCTTTCTCCAAGCACTGATCTCTCCTGACTACATGTCCAAAATATGTAAGATGCTGTCTAGCCATTCTTGCCTCCAAGAAGCACTCTGGTTGCACTTCTTCTAGGACAGATCTGTTGGTTCTTTTGGCAGTCCATGTATATTCAATATATTAAGTATATTCAGTAGAAGTCTCCAGCACCGTAGTTCAAAAGCATCAATGCTTCTCCTGTCTTCCTTGTTCAATGTCCAGCTTTCAAAACCATATGATGCAACTGAAAATACCATGGTATGAGTCAGACGCACCTTCATCTTCAATGTGACATCTTTGCTTTTCAATACTCTAAAGATTAGATCTTTTGCCACAGCTTTTCCTAGAGCAATGCGCCTTTTGATTTCTTGACTTCTGCTTCCACGGGTGTTGATTATAGAGCCAAGCAAAGCAAAATCTTGGACAATCTCAATCTTCTCTACTTTTATTGTGAAGTTGCATACTGGCCCAGTAGTAACGATTTTTGTTTTGTTGACATTCAATCGCAGTCCATGTTGAAGGCTGTGATCTTTGATCTTCATCAGTAAATGTTTTAAATCTTCACTTTCAGCAAACAGAGTTATGTCATCTGCATAACATAGGTTGTTAATGAGTCTTCCTCCAATTCTGATGCCACATTTTTCCTCATAAAGTCCAGCTTCTCAGATTATTTGTTCAGCATATAAATTGAAGAGTATGGGGAAAGTATACAGCCCTGACACACACCTTTCTCAACTTTAAACAAGGCTGTGTTTCCTTGTTTTAATCAAACAACTGCCTCCTGGTTCACATATAGATTCCTCATGAGTACAATTAGGTGCTCTGGTATTCCCATTTTCCGAAGTGTTATCAATAATTTATTATGATCCACACAGTCAAATACCTTTGCATAGTCAATAAAACAGATAGATATCTTTGTGATATTCTCTGCTTTGGGCTAATATCCACCTGACATCAGCTATGATGTCCCTGGTTCCCCACCCTCTTCTGAATCCAGCTTGATTTTCCAGTAATTCGCTGTCTATATAATGCTGCAGTTGCTTTTGAATGATCTTTAGTAAAATTTTGCTTGCATGTGATATTAATGATATTGTCTGACAGTTTCCACATTCAGTTGGACCCCTTTTTCTGGGAATAGGCACAGAGATAGATCTCTTCCAGTCAGTTGGCCAAGTAGCTATTTTCCACATCTATTGGCATAAACATGTTAACACCTCTAGTGCTGCGTATGTTTGTTGAAACATCTCTATTGATATCCCATCAATTCCTGGAGCCTTGTGTTTTGCCAGTTACTTCAAGGCAACTTCCACTTTGTCCTTCAATACCATTGGTTCTTCTTCAGATGCAACCTCTTGAAACGGTTGGTCATCTACCAATTCTTTTTTTATAATGACTCTGAGTATTCCTTCCATCTTATTTTGATGTTTCCTGCATCTTTAACATTTTCCCCGTAGAATCTTTCACTACTGCCACTTGAGGCTTGAATTTTTTCTTCACTTCCTTAAGTTTGAGAAACACAGAGTGTGTTCTTCCCTTTTGGTTTTCTGTCTCCAGCTCTTTGCATATGTCATTATTATATTTGTTTTTGTCTTCTTGAGCTGCCTTTAGAAATCTTCTGTTTAGTTAAAGATCTAACTTCATCATGTCTTCCTTTTACTTTGGATGCTCAACCTTCCAGGGCAAGTTCCAGCATCACTTTTGACATGTGATTTGATGTTTTCTTTTTTTCTTGTCTTTTTAACAACTTTTTCCTTTCTTCTTGAATGATATCTTTTATGTCATGCCGCAACTCCTCTGGTATCTTATCATTTGTGTTTAATGCATTAAACCTGTTCTTGAGGTGGTCTCTGAACTCAGGTGGGATATACTCAAGGTCAGACCTTGGCTCTCATATACTTGCTCTAATTTTCTTCAGCTTTGGTTTGCACTTGCATATGAGAATTTGGTGGCTGATTCACAGTCAGCACATGGTCATTTCTGACATTTGATATAGAACTTTTCCATCGTGTCTTTCCACATATGTAGTCAATTTGATTCCTGTTTGTCCCATCTGGTGAAATCCATGTGTATAGTCTCTGTTTATTTTGGTGAAAAAATGTATTTGCAGTGAAAAGTCATTGGTCAGAAAGAATTCAATCATGTGATCTCCAGCTTCGTTTCTGTCACCAAGACCATATTTTCCAAATATTGAGCCTTCTTCTTTGTTTGCAACCTTTGCATTCCAGTCACCAAATATTGAAAGTACTTCTTGATTGCACATTTGATCTATTTCATATTGCAGAAGCTGGTAGAAATCTTCTCTTTCTTCATTTGTGGCCTTAGTGGTGGGTACATAAATTTGAGTAACAGCCATATTAACTAGCCTTCCTTGTAGATGTATGGATGTTATTTTATCACTGGCAACATTGTATTTCAGGCCCGACCTTGAAATGTCTTTTTTGATGATGAATCCAACCCATTTCTCTTTAGTTTATCATTCCCAGCATAGTAGACCATATGATTATCTGACTCAAAATGGCCCATGCCAGTCCATTTTAGCTCACTGATGCCTAGAATGTCAATGTTTATGTGTTCCATTCCTCTTTTAACAATTTCTAATTTTCCTCGATTCATACTATGTACATTCCACATTCCAATTATTGATGTATGTTTACAGTTGTTTCTCCTCATTTTGAGTCATGCCACATCAGCAAATAGAGGTCTGGGGGGCTTTACTCCATTTCCGTCATCACAGTAGACTCTACTTTGAGGAGGCAACTCTTCCTCAGTAGTCTTTTGAGTGCCTTCGAACCTGGGGGCTCATTTTCAGGCACTATATCTTACAGTGTTTCTTTGCTATCCATAGGGTTTTCAATGGCTAGTTGTTTTTGGAGTGGCTCACTAGTGCCTCTTCCCTAGTCTGTCTTAGTCTGGAAGCTCAGCTGAAACCTGTCCATCATGGGTAACCATGATGGTATCTGAGATAGCAGTGGCATAGCTTTCAGCCTTATCGCAACACACAAATCTCCACAGTGCAGCAAACTGACCAACGTGTGGGGGATGTATATACATATATATATGTATGTATATATATATACATATATATATGTATATATGTATATATGTTTCTATGTATATATAAAACAATATCCAGCAATTTCAAAGAAAATACCCACTCTTTTCAAGCATTCAATGTAATTTATCAAAATATATTATATACAAGGCTATAAAGTAATCCTCAATTCCTAAGGATTGAAATGAATGTTTTCTGGCCAGCCTTGGGCAAAACTGAAAATCAATAACAAAATATATCTAGAACTTGTTTAGGTGTTTTAAATTCAACAATATATTTTCAAATAATCTGGAAGCAGGGCTGACAGAGAACAGAGGAAAAGAAAAATAAACAGTAGAAATTAGAAAATATTTGAACTAAATTGTTAAAAAGTACAACACAGCAAAATTTACAGATACTGCCAAGACCAGTCACAGGGCTCTAAACATGAAAACTTGGGTTCAGGTTTGGATGTGGGTTTAATATGCTAAAATTTAGACAATTCAGTTTAGGTTTAAGTTTGGGTTTAAATTATTAATCCTATGTGTAGCAGACCATTTTTATTTTCAATTTTTAAATAGCTAATGATACATAAAAATATTAAAACTGAATCTGAACTCAATTTTTAATTGGGTTCAGGATTCACATTCAGGTTCTGTTTAAAGTCTTACTTTGAACACTTGGATTTAAACTTGACCCCAAATTGAACCTGAACCCTCTGAATTTAAACATATTAAACCTGCACCCAAGCTTGAACTCATTTTTTGTGAGTTTGAAGCCCTGAATAGAAACTTAATATGAGAAAAGAAGGAAAACTAGAATTGATTATCTGAAAGAGAAGCTCCTCCTTAAAATTACCTTAAAGGTTTATATTTATTAAAGCAATTGAAGCAATAAATAGTAACCTTCCAAAAGAAAGTGCTCTGATAGACTCACTTCTGAGTTTGACAAAATATTTTTTAAAAGAGAAGAAAAATGTTCTATAACCTCTTTCAGAAAACAAAATTAGAGAAAATATTTAACTCATTCTGTGTGGCTAGCTAGCATTACCCTAGGAAACATATACAAAGAAAACTATAATCAAATACCTCTCATCAATACCTACAAAATTCTCAACCTAGTATCAGCAAACTGAATCCCAATCAGCCATCAAAAACCTTATGAATAGCAGAAAAATATTGGCATAATCCTGGGCATCGCACAGTGTCTGGGACTGTTTTGTTCTGTTGTACATAGGGTTGCTATGAGTCAGACATGACTTGTCCACACCTAATAACACCACCAACAACATGTAAAGAAAAAAAAAGAATTATATACCAAGCCCAGGTAGAATTTATTCCAGTAATGTGAGCCTCATTTACTATATAAAAATCAAGTAATGGAATCCATCACATCAGTAGCAACAGACTAAAGAAAAAAAGCACATGAAAACATCAATAAATGCAGATCTATCATTTGACAAAATATAGTATCCATTCATGATAAAATAAATGAGCAACAGAGAGGAACTTCCTCAACTTGTTAAAGAAAATCTATGAAATATCTCTAGTCAAGATCATACATAATGGCAGGAAACTGAAACTGGCAGGAAACTGGTCCTGCTGAGACTAGAGACAAGGCAAGAATGTCCCCTCTTAATACTTCTTTTCAATATCATACTGAAAGTCTTAGCTAATACAGTAAGACAAGAATAAAAAAGAAATACATATTGGGAAGCAAGAAATACATTGTCATTGTTTGCAGATGACAGGATCACATACATAGAAAGTCAAGTAAAATTGACATAAAAAGTACTCCTAGAACCAGAAATTGTAGCAAGGTTACAAAATATATGTTATTTTTAAAGTAAACTGCTTCCTGTATAACTACAATGAAAAAGTACAATTTGAGATTAAAAGGAAAATATTGTTCATAACAAGACCTGCAAAGGTGAAGTATTTGTGATATCTATGTACAAATGTATATATATATATATATATATATATATATATATATGTGTGTGTGTGTGTGTGTGTGTGTGTGTGTGTGTATAATGTATATATATATTATGTATATATATATATATGATCTAAATGATGAAGGCTAAAAATTCTGATAAAAGAAATCAAAGGATAGTTAATTAAATGGAAATATTCCATCCCCACAGATAGGAAGAATCAATATTGGGAAGATATCAGTTCTTCCCAACTTGATCTATACATCAAATGTAACCTCAGCCCAAATCCTAGCATATTATTTTGCAGATATTGACAAATTGATTCCCAAGTGTATGTGAAGAGGCAAAATCATACCATATACAACAGGATACTTAAAGTGAAGAACAGATTAATAGCAACACATGAAGTTAGGTAGCATCACTTTTATGAGCTTTGTTAAAAATGAGACTAAAGACCTGGATGGATACTTTACCAAGGAAGGTAAACAGATGGCAAGTAAATCTTTAAAAAGATATTACACATGAACTATTCTTAGGAAAGTGCAAGTTAATTAGTCCAGTACCACTGCACACCTATTATAGTGGTCACAAACTGGTTCCCTGATAATATTAAATGCTAACAAGGATTTAGAGCAATAGGAAATCTCTTTGATTACATGTGGGAATATAAAATAATACAGCCACTTTGGAAGATAGTTTGGCAGCTTCTTACAAAACTAAATACACAATTACCATATGATCCACATGTGCACTCTCGTATCTCCCCAAATGATTTGAAAACTTAAGTCTGCATAAAATCCTGCTCAAGCATGCTTAAATGGTTTTACTCATCATTGCCAAAACTTGGGAAGCAACAAAGATGTCTTCCAGTAGGTAAGTAGATAAACTGAACTACCTCTAAACAATGCAATTTTTTAGCACTAAAAAGAAAGGGCCTTATCATGTCAGGAAAAGATAGGGATAAAAGTAAATTGCATATTATTAAGTGAAAGAAGCCAGTTGATAAGAGCAACAAACTTGTGAGTCCACTATATGACATTCTGGAAAATATAGAACTATTGAGACAGTAAAAATCTTAGAGGCTTCCAAGGGTTGGGAGTGAGCAAAGGAAGAATAGGTAAATAATAAGAAAATGTTTAGAACAGGGAAATTATTCTGTATAATAGTAGATATCTATCATATTTTTCAAAACTCATGAATAGTACATTAAGTGTGAGTAAATTATTGGGTTTGGTCTGTATTTATGTGTCAATATAAGCTCATGAATTAAACAAATGCACCATTCAGATGGGGCATGTTGATAAGGAGGTGGAAGGAGGCTATGCATGTAGGGGAGTAAGGGATATATAGAAAATCTTTGTACATTCTGCTCTATTCTGCTCTGAATGTAAAACTGCTCTTAAAGAAAAAAAAACTCCCTTTAAAATAAGAAACAGTGTGGTAGCAAATAAAATTTAAATGGAATAAAAGATAAAAAGTGATAAATATGAGATAATAAACCAAAAAATAATCATCTGATAGAGAAATCCATTGTCAAAAATTATCTTTTGAAAGAAACTAATTATCCTATGGGAAGATGCATTTAGAAATAGCAAAACTACTAAGTACTGATGTAAAGTATGCAAAAGGAGAAAATACTACAGGAAAATTGACATTGTAATGGTATTATGTTTATATTATGAACAAGTTCCACATAAATAAACTGAAAAAATTAGATAGACTGAACAATTTCTGGAGAACCACATTAGCAGAATTAATACAATGAAGGTAAAATAAAAACGTTATATCTTTGAATGACATTTAATCAATCATTAAAAGCTTTCCCTCAAAGCTTCTCTATCAAAACAATGTTATTTAAAACTTCCTAGGTAATATAAAAAGAGATAACTATATCTGATTTAGCCTGCAACTGTATCCCTGTGGCATCTGATCCCATCAGAGCTCGGAAGCTAAGCAGGGTTGGACCTACTTGGATGGGACACTGCCTGGGAACACCACGTGCTACAGACTTGGGAGACTGACCAGCAACCCACTCCCAAAAATCAATCCGCCCTTGAAAACCCTATGAACAGCAGAGAAGCACTGACAATACTTTCGCCTGTTGTACGTAGGGTCGCTATGAGTTGGATACCGACTCTACGGCACCTAACAATAACATATCTGATTTGTTTTATTCAACAAGCATATCATGGACAGCAAAACTTTAAAAGGATAGTATGAAAAAGACAAATTATAGGACATTGTTCTTCATGAATACAGGTGTGAAATATTACAGACTAAATTTACAACTGGTTAAGTATCATATGGATAAATGTTTTCCTAGCTTTACAAAAATTCTGGTCACTACTTTGAAAGTAATGGGTGAAAGTCAGGGAGTATTAAGAAAGAAAATAAATATGATTTAGCTACAAGCCTTATAGGCCTGCAGTCGTAGCCCTGTGGAATCCAATCTGGTCAGATCTCGGAAGCTAAGCAGGGTCGGGCCTGGTTAGTACCTGGATGGGAGACCACCTGGGAACACCAGAAGCTGTGGGCTTGAGAGAAGGACCTGGCAACCCCCTCCCAAAAATCAATCTGCCATTGAAACCCCTATGAACAGAAGAGAAGCACTGATAATAGTGTTTCCCCCGTTGTACAGAGGGTTGCTATGAGTCAGATACTGACTCGACGGCACCTAACAACAACAACAACAACAAGCCTTATGTCATAATAGAGAACATGCATAACTGTTGGATGTGCTTCTATAACACAATATTTTACACTTTAGTAGGGAAATAATGGGGCTGGGATTTAGCTCAGTTGATAGAGTGCCACTCTACAGTCTCTGAGGTCCTGAGTTCGATTCCCAGCACCACAAAAACTGGAGAAGGACGTGGCAATCCACTCCCAAGGCAATCCCAAACCAATAAGCCATTGAAAACCCAAGGAGAGTCGCTATGAGTCGGACACGACTTGACAGCACCTAACAACAACAAAGGGAAATAATAACTGTTACTTGTAAAAGAAAATAGTGAAATATCATTGTTAAATTTTTGTTTACCGCTCTTTATTAGTAAATGATGATGGGGTACAGAGTAATACAGCATTGGCTGTTTCCATTATGCAGCCTTTACATCACTTCTAGCAATACTTTCATTGACCAACAGGGTTTATGGAGACTTATGGCTAATACATAGTAAAACTCAAAGGAATATTTGGTTTATAGTCCCTTATTTTTCCAAAGTACTCATGAAGTTACACTGTTTACATTGAGATCATCCTTTCCTTATTCATCCCTCCATATTGACCCTTCTCTCATCCCACCATTGGTGGTCTTCGTTTCCTTCTGCTATTTCCCGCTCTCCTTCTTGCTACTGATTATATTGTCCCTTCTTCACTAATTGTGCATTTTTATATATCAATTTATGTATAGGATTTTTTCTTCCTTTAATTATCACTCACCACCCACATATGAGTGAGAATATATGGTATTTCTCATTTCGAGCTTGTGTTCCTTCTCGTAAGGTGATGTTCTCCAGTCCCACCCATTTTGCTACAAAGGACATTATTTCATATTTTTATTGCTGAGTAGTATTCCATTGTGTATATGTACCATAATTTTTATCCATTCTTCTGTTGATGGGCACTTTGGATGGTTCCATAATCTTGCTATTGTGAAAAGTGATTCATTGAATATGGAGATGCAGGTGTCTCTGTGAAGACTAGTCCCCATTTGGGTATAATCCCAGAAGTGGTATGGCTGGGTCATATAGAAGCTCTGTTTTGAGTTTTCTGATGTATATCCATATTGAGTTTTAAAATGGTTGAGCCACTTGACAACCTCACCAACAGTGTAAGAGGGTTTCTTTTTCTCCACAAACTTGCCAGCATTTGTTATTATGTTTTGTTGACCTTGGCCATTCTTACTGGAGTTAGGTAGAATCTCAGAGTTGTTTGGATTTGCACTTCCCTAATGGCTAGAGATACTGGGCATTTTTTCATGTGTTTCCTGGCCTTACAAATTTCTTCATTTGAGAATTGTCTGTTCAGTTCTTGAACCCACTTGTGTATTAGATTATTTGTTATCTTGGGATTTGTTTTCTTGAGTTCTTCGTAAATTCTAGGAATTAGTCTTGTGTCAGATGTGTAAGATATGAAGATTTTTCTCCCATTCATTGGGCTCTTCCTTAGCTCTGTTGATTGTTTCCTTTGCTGCAGAGAAGCTTTTTAATTTCATTTAATCCCATTTGTCTATTCTTGGTGCAATTTCCTGAGCAACTGGAGTCTTGTTAAGGAAATTCTTTCATATGCCTATGTGTTGGAACATGTTGTCTATCTTTTCTTTTAGTAATTTTAAGGTTTCTGGTTTTATGTTGAGATCTTTTATCGATTTTGAATTAAATAATACACTGCTGAATGATCAATGGATTATTGAATATATTAAAGGGGAAATTTAAAAATTCCTTCAACCAAATGAGGACAATAACACATCTTACCTAAATTTATGGGATACATCAAAGACAGTTCTAAGAGAGAAATGCATAGCAGTGAGTTTGAGAGGCCCAAGTAAATAAAGTAATATCTCAAGGCATCAGAAAGCCAACAATAAACCAATCCCAAAAGGAGCCTCAGAAGAAATTATCAAGATCAAGACAGAGCTATCCCAATTAGAATCTGAAAAGATAATTCAAAGATTTAATGAGATTAAGAGCTGGTTCTTTGAAAAGATTAATAAAATAGATGTTCCCCCAGCCAATCTCACCAAAGAAACAAAGAAAAGGCCAAAATTATGTAGGAGAAAGGAATCATAACCATAGATATGAAGAAAATCCAGAAAATCATCAGATAATACTGTGAGAAATTGGATTCCCAAAAAATAAAAATACAGAAGAAATGGATAAATTTATTGACATATATGATTTACCAAATTTAAGTGTGGAGGACATAAGCAATTTAAACAGACCCATTACATAATAGAGATGGTCATAAAAATCTTTGGGACAAAGAAGAGTTAAGGCCTTGAAGGGTTCACAGCAGAATTCTACCAAACCTTCAAAGAAGAATTAATACCAATTCTCAAACTATTTCAAAAAGTAGAAAAGGAAAGGGCACTCCCAAATCTGTTCCTTGAAAACACTATCACACTGATACCTAAACCAGACAAGGCTACATTTAAGAAAGAAAACTAGAGACCAATTTCCCTGATGAATACAGATGCAAAAATTCTCAACAAATTCACCAACATGTAAAAAAGATTATACATCATGACCAAGTGGGATTTATTCCACAGATGCAAGACTAGTTCAACACATGAAAATTGATCAATGAAATTCAACATATCAAGAGTCTTGCAAACAGAAACATGATCATCTTGATCATGCTGAGGAAGCCTTTGACAAAGTGCAATGTTCTTTCATGATAAAAACCCTGGAAAAGATAGGCATAATAGGAAAGTAACTCAACATGATAAAGGCCATTTATGAGAGACCTACAGCCAATAACATATTAAATGGAGAAAAATTGAAATCATTCCCTCTAAGATCAGGAACAAGACAAGGATGCCCACTCTTTCCTGTCCTATTTAACATTGCGATTGAAGTCCAAGCCAGAGCAATCAAATAAGAGAAAGGAATCAAGGATACAGATAACCAAAGAAGAGGTCAAATTATCCTTATTCATGGATGACATGATCCTTTTCTAGAGGACCCCAAAAACTCCTCTAGAAAACTTTTAGACCTAATAAACTCCTTCAGCAAAGTGGCAAGATACAAAATTAACACTAAAACTCAGTAGCCTTCCTTTAAACAAACTATGTGCAGAAAGAGAAGGAAATTAAGGCAACAATCCCCTTCATAAGAGCCTACCAAAATATTAATACTTAGGAATCAATCTAACCAAAGACCCTGGAGACCCCTACAAGGAAAACTTCAAAACACTAAAGAAAGAAATCCTCTGCTGATAGATTGGGTACTTGATATCATAAAAATGGCTATACTACCAAAAGCAATTTACAGATTTAATGCAATCTCCATTAAAATTCCAATGACTGACTTTGCAGAAATAGAAAAAAAAATCCAAAAATTCATATGAACCACATATAGCCAAATAATCTTAAACTGAAAAACCAGTGTAGGCAGGATCCCAATCCCTGACTTTAAACTATACTACAGGGCTATAGTAGCAAAAAAAAAGTTTGGTACTGGCACAAAAATAGGCCTGAAGACCAGTTGAGCAGAATTGAGAACCCAGTGATACACCCACACATCTATAGTCACCTGACCTCTGACAAAGAAGGTAATCATGCAAATTGGAGAAAAGATAGCTTCTTCAACAAACGGTGCTGGGAAACTTGGACTTCTACCTGCAGAAAAATGAAAACAGACCCACACCTCTCAATCTGCATTAGCGTGAAATATTAATATTAAGCCATCTGATGCAAACTACTAGAATTTAGGAATTCAATGAAGAAAAACAGACTCAATGTGATATTTGGATTTTGGAAGAAGCATAGGGAGTGAAGAAGAAATGGACTTCATCATACATGACCATGGACCTTAGATGTAATCATGTAGTTAAGTAGCTATAGAATATGATAAAGTTTATTCACAGAAGAGAAAAATAATATGAGCAGAGTGAACAGGGTGACAATAACTTGTAGATTGTGGACCCATAGCTTCAAGGCAATGCCTTACAGATAATAGATATCAATATAATTTCAATACATGAAATAAAGGGTAGAAGCCTTGGTGAAGCATATTTATGTATGTTTAGTGGAAAAATCACATTTGAAACATAAAGTGAGGGAAAAACTTTAAAGAACTCAAAAATCAGAGAAATGAGTTGGGAATTCAAAATTGAATTAGGCTTCCTAAGCCCCTAAATTCTTCCCAAAAGTTATTTCAGTGCTAAATGTTGCAGGCATGAAATTTTTCTCATGTAGAAATTTACAAAGTTATTTTATCACAGCCATACTATAAAGGATGCATTTTTCCCAGAACTTGGAAATATTATTCACATAAGATATGCTTCTTGAAGCCTAGGACATTTTGTTTTCCTTTATTTTTGTCCTTTATGAAATCAGTTTTCCACTGAGTAGGTATACAACAAATATTTCTTAAAATTAAAATAAATATTCTTAGAAGGAAAAATTTGATTACTTTATTTACTTTATCCTTTGCCAAACATTATAGAGCAATTTTAGGACTGATAGAAACTGTACTTTCTTCATTAGCTTCTTGTATATTTATCCTCCTTGGAACTTAGGTAAGGTTTTACATACATGAAATAGTCTCAGTTTTCCCAGTGATAAAACACATAGGAGACTGGATGAAATTCAGCTAACTTAAGAACACTTGAAACCAAAATGCAGAGCATCTTATACTTTGAAAATCAAATTATAGCTCAAAGAAGAAATCATTTGCTGTTATGAAAAGTAAGAAACACTTAAACTCTGAGCAATTGCTCAAAGATGCACACAGTTCTTCTTCATATGGTATCTCACAGTGAAGCAAAGATTCACTTGCAAGGATGAAAGTAGGACATTATTAAAATATCTGCTTGATTCAAATGATGGAACATGAAAGTGTACCTCATTTTTTTCATCATACTTTCTCATTAAATTATTCATTAAAATGCAATTGGGAAAAAGCTCTAGAACCCTTTTCAGATCCTAGGGAATTACAATGAAAGGAATTAATGATTATAATATAGGTTAGACCAAATGGAGAAGAAAGATGTTATATATCTAACCTTTCAAATCAAAATGAAGCATGTGGAAAAAGGTGTATTAGAAAACTGTCAGCAGGAAAAAAAAAACTGACTCGGGTTGACCTTCACAAAGCAAAACTGCTTAATCCTGGTCTCCAAAGGAAAACTTTAAAGTGCAATTCAAAAGAAGGAAAAAAAGACAAAGAAAAGAAACTATTTCTGTAGAAGTAGCTCTCTTCTTCTGGTCCTCCATTTTTCTTTCATTAGTTCATAGTTTCAGAATCTGGGATATTGATGCTATTCACACACACACACACACACACACACACACACACACACACACACACACACTCAAAAGGAAAGGGATTGAAGTGATTTATAAAAAGCATACATATAACCCATGTATGTATACAAGTTTTACTACTTAGCCAAAAATTTCCATTAGTTTATAAGTTAATGAAAGTGTAACCAAAAGTGATGTGATAGTTGCATAATGGAAAAAACAAATGCTGTATTACTCTATACCCCAACATTTACAAATAAAGGGAAAAATCATATAATAAAAATTGAATAAATATTGAATTACATTAAAAAACATTATAGAAGGAAGATGATATGTATATGGTATTCACAGAGTCCTTTTATATACTAAAGTTAAGTCACAAGTTTGGCTGTAATTACCTAGTCACCAAAGCTAAAAAGGATTAAACACTCATTAACATGATTTGTGTAGAATGTGAGGAGAACATAAACAGTTTCACAATGGGAGCTAAATTCTCTTAAATTTCCCATTCTCTATATGTATATAAAGAAGTTCATGTTGTGGGACAATAGAAAATGTGGTGGGTATTGTCCTCATCTCTGTTCTTAGAAAAAATTTCGTGGCAAACAATGCCAAGTCATTGAACAAATTTAGAAGCTACAAAACCACTCATTAATAAGAGTCATTTAAGAAGCTATGACACCACTCAGTAATAACAGTCATTTAATTTCTAACATATCCAAATTCACTAATTTAATCTTCAACATTCAGGAAAAAAATAATCTAAGCCTCATGAGTAATCAGATTGCCAAATGCCATATCACTAATAAACAATCTTGTATCAGAAGCTAGGCAGTATGTTGTCAGTGTCCATGTTTTTACAAAACAATTCTATCCAGCTTTATCAAAAGTAGATCTATAAAAACATAAAGAAATAAGTTTGAATATAATTTTTATGCTGTCCTGGTTCCAAGTACTAATAACAATAGGAAATTTATTATATTGCTGTTGTTAGGTGTTGCCAAGTCGGTATCCAACTCATAGTGACCCTACATACAACAGGCAAAACATTTGTCAGTGCTTCTCTGCTGTTTGTAGAGGTTTCAAAGGAAGATTGATTTTTGGGAGTGGGTTGCCGCGTCCTTCTCCCAAGCCTGCAGTATCTGGTGTTCCCAGGCAGTCTCCTACCCAAGCACTAACCAGGCCTGACCCTGCTTAGCTTCTAAAATCTGACGGTATTGGATGTCACAGGACTACAGCTGCAGGCATTTATTATATTAGGATGGATGAATTGAATTCAGATTGTCCTGCATGAAACCCTTGGCCCTTCAGCTGATCACCTCCAGTTGATCTCTTCATGGTAGATGATGTTATTTTTTTCTCTATATTTTTTCAACCATTCATTTCTATTATCATTCCCCTGGGATTCTGTCTTGAGATCTCATCAAACCTTAATTCCAAACATTTAATTTAAACAAGCCTGCAGCCATACCACTGTGGCATCTACTCCCAGTCAGATCTTGGAAGCTAAGCAGTGATGGACCTGGTTAGTATTTGGATGGGAGACTGTCAGGGAACCCCATGTGCTGTAGGCTTGGGAGAAGGACCAGGTGATCCACTCCCAAGAAACAATCAGCCATCGAAAACCATATGAATAGCAAAGAAGCACTGACAAGTGTTTCATCTATTGTACTACAGCCACAACTCCACAGCACCTAACAATAACAAATAAACTAAACAGGACAATTTAAAATATCAATTATATTTTCTCTCTCCCTTTCTCCCCCACCCCATATCTCCATGGCAGGATCTTATTATGTAGCCCAGTCTGGCCTCAAACTTGCCATTCTCCTGCCTCATCCTGATTGCTATGATACATATGTACCACTACACCCACCTAAAACATCTCTTCTGAATTGCTTAAGCAAATGCTCACATTCTTTCATTCATCCATGTCATAAATATATTGATCTTGACACTTCCTAAAAATTTCATCAACTCTACCTATTCTTAACCAACTTTAAACTTCAAGATCCATTATGATAATCACTTCATTGCTTATGCCTGTATTTTCTTTATCCCTTTCAAGGATAATTTTCTTTCTTTTTTTTTTTTGCTAAAACAAAAATAGTGAGTTTATTAATTACATCTAAGAGAAAGTACACACTTTAGATTGAAGCATGGATATCCAGAGAGAAAAAAGGGATACTTAAGAACAGAATAATAGTACATATCCCAGACAAGGATGTAGGCTTCTCCAAAAGGAGAAGAACTTAAACAAAGAATCATAGTACAAGTCCAAGAAATGGATGCAGACTTCTCAAGAAAGTGAAGAGCCTCTAGCATTATTTTCTGAATAACCTCAAAATTGTATTAGTCAAACAGCCTAAATATCCTCTCTTGTAGTGTCTTAAAAAAAGTAAAAATATTTTTCATATAACTACCAATGTAGTTGATAAGGTTCATTCTTCCTAATAAGGCATTTCTCTTGTGTGGCTTCCCTTCAGGCAGTGACAAATAAATGCCAAAGACTTCCATCTTGTGATGCTGACACTACAACATACAGTCGCCAAAGTTGCCACAGAAGTACATGAAGTCAGGAAAGAAGGAAGGAGGGAGGGAAGAAGGAAGAGATTGGTGTTACCACTAAAACCTAATCCAAATTTGTATGCCAACATACATACAAACTCACACACAAACTTTTAGTCTATCTAAATGGCATCTACTCAAAGAAATCTTTCCTGTCATCATATCAAAGATGATGGGCCAACCCTGTCCTTCTGTTTTCCTTTTGTACCTCACCTAGAAAGAGATCTTCAAAATAGCAGGCAATGTATGAGGAGAGAACATAGAAAATACCATTTCATGAAAGGCAAAAGTATAAAATGCTTTAAAAAAGAAAAAAATAATGAACCATGTCAAATGATGCTGAAAAATTTGGGCAAAATGACACCATCTCATGCTCCATTCTTATAAGAGCAAAAAGGTCTTCTCTTATATAATCTTTGTGATTAAGTACCTGTATGCAACTTAGTTTCTGCCACTGAGATGCAGTTGTGCAAGATGTGAAAGCTGTAAATGTCATAGGAGTCACCCTTCTATCACTACGGTAGGTAGTAAACAAGTTCTAAAAGACATGAGTGACTCCCAGTATGTAAGTGGATTAAGATATCATGAAGTTGTTGATCTTGTTGTTGTTGTGTGCTGTCGAGTTGTGTCTGACTCATAGCAGCCCTCGTAGGGTTTTCAATGGCTGATTGTTTTGGGACTGCCTTGGGAGTGGATTGTCACATCCTTCTTCCATTTTTTGTGGTGCTGGGAATCAAACTTGGGACCTCAAAGACTGCAGAGCAGCACTCTACCAACTGAACTAAATCCCAGAAATGGAGAGAAATAAATTATACAATAAGAATGATAGATTTTCCTGATTTATATAGATAGATATCTGTGGAATGCATAATGAAATGGATTTGATGAATTTCATTAAACAATATAAATACGAGGAAAGTAGAACCTTTGTCCAAACATTGGTTAATAAGCAATTCATCTATGGATTTCATTGTAACAAATCCATGTCTTCAATAGTTGAGTCTTTTCAGATATATGCTAAATACTATGAGGGAAAATTCTAAGGAAGATTATGTAAATTAAAAAGTAATTTTAAATGAAATATGACTACCACACCCCCACTTGTCTGTCAGTCTATCTTACTGTGGGGGCTTATATATTTCTGCGATGCTGAAAGCTATTCTAATGTTATTTCAGATACCAACAGGGCAACGCATGGTAGAGAGATTTCAGCTGAGCTTCTAGACTAAGACAGACTAGGGAAAAGGACCTGGCAGCCCACTTCTGAAACAATTAGCCATTGAAAATCCTATGAATAGCAGAGAAATACTGTCAGATATAGTGACAGAAAATGAGTCTCCTAGGTTGAAAGACACTCAAAAGAAAACTAAGGAAGAGTTGCCTCCTCAAAGTAGGACTGATTTTACTGATGGGAATAAAGACCCCAGGACCTCTGCTTCCTGATGTGGCATGACTATAAATATAGAATGGAATATAGAATGGAATTCTACATATGGAATGTAGAATGTATGTAGCATGAATCCAGGAAAATTAGAAATCATCAAAAGGGAAATAGAAGGCATGAATATTGACATTCTAGGTACCAGTGAGCTAAAATGGACTGTTATTGGCCATTGTGAGGCTGAGGTTTACCTCAGTTGTTAGAGTGTTACTCTGTACACACTGAGGCTCCGGGGTTTGATCCCCAGCCCTGCAAAAATGGGAGAAGGACCTCACAGTGAACTCCCAAAACATTAAGGCATTGAAAACTCTATGAATAGCAGAGAAGCACTGACATTGTGCTAGGCATGGCACAGCATTAGGGAGTTTTTCATTCTGTTTTACATAGGGTCACTATAAGTTGCACCTGACTTGATGACATCTAACAACAACATTGGCCATTTTGAGTCAGATAATTGTATGGTCTACTATGTTAGGAATGACAATCTAAAGAGAAATAGTGTTGCATTCATCATCATAAAAAGACAACTCAAGACCTGTCCTGAAGTAAAATGTTGTCACTGATAGAATAATATAAATACAGCTACAAGGAAGGCCAGTTAATATGACTGTTATTCAAATTTACTCACATACCACTAAGGCCACAAATGAAGACACAGAATATTTTTATCAGCTTCTGCAGTTTGAAATTGACTGAACGTGCAAGCAGGATTTACTAATAATTAATGGTAATGGACTGCAAATTTGGAAATGAAGAAGAAAGCTTAGTAGTTGGAAAATATGGCCTGGGTGACAGAAATGATAATAGAAACCACCTGATAGACTTTTGTTAGATCAATGACTTTTTCATTGGAAATACATTTTTTTCACCAATGTAAACGGTGACTATAGGCAGCTGGTAGAGTGCTGTTCTATGCTGTCTGAGGACCTGGGTTCGATTCCCAGCACCACAAAAAAGGAGAGAAGGACCTGCAGCTCACTCTCAAAATGCAAAATAAACAAACTTTTGAAAACCTAATGAATAGTTGAGAAGCACTGACATGGTGATAGGCATGGCAGAGAATCAAGGAGTGTTTTGTTCTGTTGTGCATAGGGTCACTATTAATCAGACCCAACTCGAAGGCATCTAACAACAACAACAACAATACAAATGGAATTCACCAGATGGAGTATACTAGAACCAAGCTGACTACATTTGTGGAAAGAGAGGATGGAAAAATTCAATATGAGAAGTTAGAACAAGACCAAGTAATAATTGTGGATCAGACCGTCAATTGTTCATATTCAAGTTCAAACTAAATACAAAGAAAATTAGAATAAATGTATGAGAGTCAAGGTATGACCTTACATATATCCCACCTGAGTTCAGAAACTATCTTAAGAAAAGATTTGATATGGTAGACACTAATGATTGAAGACCAGACAAGTTGCGGCATGACATCAAAGACATCATTCACGAGGAAAGCAAAGGGTTATTAAAAAGATAGGAAAAAATAAAAGAACAAATTACATGTCAAAAGAGACTCTGAAACTTGTCCTTGAACAGCAAGCAGCCAGAGTGAAAGGAAGACAGGACGAAGTTAAAGAACTAAATAGAAGATTTCAAAGGACAGCTTAAAAAAGCAAAATCAGTATGACATATGCAAAGACCTGGAGATAGAAAACCAAATGAGAACATGCTCTGTTTTTCTCAAGCTTAAGGAACAGAAGAAAAAAATCAAGCCTTGAGTGGCAATAGTGAAGGATTTTATAGGCAAAATATTAAACAACAAGGGAAACATAAAAAGAAGATGGAAAGAATACACAGAGTCATGCCACAAAGAGTTGGTAGATTATCAACAATTTCAAGAAGTTGCATAAGATCTGGGATTCAGTGGTACTGAAGGAAGATATGGAAGCTGCCTTGAAGAAATTGGCAGAACACAAGGCTCCGGGAATTGATGGAATAACAATTGAAATGTTTCAACAAACATTTGCAGCACTGGAGGTGCTCACTTGCTTATGTTAAGAGATTTGGAAAACAGCAACTTGGCCAACTGACTGGAAAGAAATTCAATTTGTGCCTATTCTAAAGAAAGAGGATCCAACTGAATGTGCAAATTATCAAATGATATCACTAATATCTTCTGCAACTAAAATTTTGCTAAAGATCATTCAAAAACAACTGCAGAAGTATACTGACAGAGAATTGCCAGAACATCAAATCAGGTTCAGAAGAGGGTATAGAACCAGGGACATCATTGCTAATATCAGGTGGATATTAGCTAAAGGAGAGAATACCGGAAAGATATCTATGTTTTATTGATTATGCAATTGCATAATCAATAATTGCAATAATTGCAATTGCAATAATTGCAATTGCATAATTGCATATGTTTTATTGATTATGCAAATGCAAAGGCATTTGACTGTGTGGATCACAACAAATTATGGATAACATTGTGAAGAATGGGAATATCAAGCACTTTACTGTACTCAGGAGGAAGCTGTACATGGACCAAGAGGCAGTTGTTGGAACAGAACAAGGAACAATGCTTGGTTTAAACTAAGGAAAGGTGTGTGTCAGAGCTGTATCCTTCCACTATACCTCTTCAATTTCCATGCTGAACAAGTAATCTGAGAATCTGGACTTTAGGAAGAAGAACATGGCATAATGTTTAGAGGAGGACTCATTAACAACCTGCATTATGCATATGATACAATTTCACTGAATGTGAAGAGGTTAAACATTTACTGATAAAGATCAAAGAACACAGTCTTTAGTATGGACTGCACCTCAATATCAAGAAAACAAAGATCCTTATAAATGGAACAGTTAGCAACTTGATGATACATGTAGAAAAGATAGAGATCGTCTGGGATTTTGCTTTACTTGGTTCTACAATCAACACCCACAGGAGAAGCAGTCGAGAAATCCAAAAATGCATTGCACTATATACCAGAGAGCCTGCAGCTGTAGCCCTGTGGCACCCTATCCC
>VMDO01013024.1:0-59844 GCA_007922755.1 Pedetes capensis | reverse complement strand
CATCCTAGCAACTCTGATTATTGAATGTGTTTTCTTCACCATATACCTCCATTGCATTATCCTTTAATTGTGATAGTTATACGTTTGCATAGATAGGAGCAATATTACATATTTTCTTTAAAAATATTTATCTTTTTAAAATGCATTAAAATGTATTAGGATAAATATATCAGTAACAGATAATAAATTGAATAATTATATGTTTTAATATACTTTTTCTGAAAACTTAATGTATAAATATAAATATTATTTGTCATCAATTAAATGCAGAAACACAAATAAATTGGGCTAAATTTTAAAGCTTTATTATTTTAATTTTCTGATGTTCATGAGTTTTATTTGTTATACCTCAATAGCAAAGATGGATTGTAAGGGAATATTACCTTTGAGTATTCTGCAAAAATATTAAGTTTGCCTTTGTACTTTTGTAATTTATGTAAACATTCTCTTTTTCATCATTCTAAATAATTTTATCCATTAAAATGAAGAAGAAAAGAAGAAAAAGAAGGCAAGAAAACTTTAAAAGGCAGCCATCATCAACTTTAATACACTTGATGAAAATTTGTGAGGCCACTTTGACTTAGTACATAGACCCTCTCCTTGGGTTCTTTGTATTTTCTTTTGAAATCCATGCCCCACTTTTGCAGAGAATTCATTTATTTGACTGAGCCTTTGCTTTTTTTATACATGAGGTCTACATCATACAAGCCAAGTCAAATTAAGACTCATCCTTTATTGACCGGAAGGGCTGAAATTAAGTAGTGCAAGTCATAAAACTTTGTTTCTTTTCTGAATAATGCTGACTTCCACACTTCATCCTGTAAATGAGTATGTTTGTGTGTCAGCCCAGGATTTATTAGTTGTTTTAATTTTTATTCTTTAGATTTTTCTGAATACATAATCATGCCATCTGTGAGCAAAAGTAGTTTCAGCTCCTTCTTCAACATTTATAAGCCTTTTATTTCCTTATATTATTGTTATTCATGTCACACAGGGATATGTTGAATGATGTGGAAAAGATGATGGAATGGAGTACATTGTTGCTTTCTTTTAAATTCTATGAAAAAAAAAACATAGAAGCAGTTACCAATTATAAATGATGTCATTATAGGATGTTTACAACTTCTTTTCAAAGTTGAAGTAGTGCCACTCTATTTTTAGTTTGCTGACTTCTTTTAAATATACAAATTTGTTGGACTTTTTTCTACTTTTTTCTCCTATTAAATAACATTGTCTTAGCTTATTCTCCATGTGCGTATTTCTATGTGTGATTGCAATTTTTGATTTTTAATATTGAAGTAATAAGTTTTGGTTAATATTTAATAAATTGTATATATTGTTGAATTTCATTTGTTTATGTTTTTCTACCTTTATTTTTATGTAATATCTTTTTTTGAAAGAATTATTGTCTCCTTTATTTTTTTTTGTATAATTGGTAGTGGAGGACAGAATAGTAAAGATTTTGCTATTTCCATTTTACACCTACTACATCAGTTTTGTTATACTTAGATTGTTAGGTGCAGTCGAGTCACGTCCAACTCATAGTGACCCTCATAGGGTTTTCAATGGCAGATTGTTTTGGAATTGCCTTGGGAGTGGGTTGCCACGTCCTTCTCCCATACTTATATTAGCTTACATAATTTAGGAAATCCTTTGATAAGTGGTAAAAGTCATGTGAAATTATAGTTTATATTTCCAGTTTTTCCCATGTATTTGTGAAATTGCATCATGTAACTTGAGATTTTCTTCTTCTACTTTTTAACACCCTGAAATATTTCTCCTCTGTTTCTCTTTCATAGTTTGCTCCTCCAATAAACCCCTCTCCCCGATTCTTTCTACTCTGCTTATATGGTCCCTTCTTAGATAAGCCTGGTTGCTATTTTTTAAAAATACATCTGCATACTTATAGTTTTTTTTTCTTCTTTTAATTTAATTTTAAGTACCATATATACATGAGAACATATGGTATTTTTCTTTTGGTCCTATTATATTCCTTCAGGATGATATTGTCCAGTTCCATCTATTTTGCTGCAAATCACATTTTTTCATTCTGTTTTATTGCTGCATAATATTCCATTGTGTATATATATCCCGACTTTTTTATCCATTTCTCTGTTGATGGACATGATGGTTGAATCAATACCTTGGTGATTGTGAAGAATGCTACATTAAAAATGGAGATACAGATTTCCCTGTGATATCATAAGTTATCATCCTTTCAGTATATTACCAGGAATGGTATTGCTGGGTTGTATGGCGATTCTAGTTATCTTTTGAAATCCATACCCCAATTCTAGAAAATTCTTAATTTTCTAAGATATCTGCATATTTATTTCCAAAGTGGTTGGACTACTTTACAATTCCACCAGCAGTTTAAAAGCAGTTTAAAAGTCTTCCTTCTCTTTATATCCTCACCAGCATTTGTTGTTGTTGTTGTTGTTGTTGTTATTATTATTATTATTATTATTACTCTGACTTTTGCCATTCTTTACTGGATAGAGATTGAATTTCAGTGTTGTTTTGATTTGCATTTCCCTAATGACTAGGGATATTAAGCATTTTTCCTATATTTCTTAGCCTTTCAAACTTCTTTTGAGAATTGTCTGTTCATACCTTTTGCCCACATATGTATTGCTTTATTATCTTGATATTTACTTTCTTTAGCTCTTTGTATATTCTTGAAATTAGTCCTCTGTTCAATATGTAAGATGCAAATATTCTCTCCCATTCTGTAGGATCTCCCTTAACTGTGTTGATTGTTTCCTTTGTTGTACAGAAGTGTTTTAGTGTCCTGTAATCTTGTTTGTTAATTTTTGGTGTCATTTCCTGGGCAATTTGGAATCTTCTTAAGGAAATACTTTCCTATGTCTATGTGTTGGAATGTATTTCCAATGTTCTCTTCTAGTAGTCTTAAACTTTCTGGTTTTATGTTGAGATATCTTATTCATTTCAAGTTGGTCCATGTGTAAATGGAGATATACGGGCTACTTTCATTTGTTTGCAAAAATGGATATCCAGTTTTCCTAGAACTATTTACTGAAGAGGCTGTCGTTTCTCCATTGAATGCCCTTAGCACCTTTGTCAAAAATCAGGTTGCTATAGTTCCATGGGTGTATCTCTGGTTCTTTGATTCTGTTCTATTGATCTTCAAGTCTATGTTTGTGCCAGTACTGAACTGGTATTGCCACTGTGGCTCTGTAGTATAGTCTAAAGTCAGGTATAGTGACCTCACCTGTGCTGCTTTTACCACTTAAGTTTCTTTGGCTCACACATGGTCTTTTTTATTACCATATGAATTTTAGGATATTTTTTCCATTTCTATAAGGTCTGATAATGGAACTTTAATGGAGATTGCATAAAATCTGTATACCGATTTTGATAATATAGAGAACTTTATAATATTAATTCTCCTGATCCGTGGGCAAGGGAGAGCCTTACATACTCTAATATCCTCTGAAATTTCCTTCTTTAGTGTTTTGAAGTTCTCATTTTAGAGATCTCCAGGATCTTTACTTAGATTGATATCTAAATATGTAATTTTTGGCAAGCCATTATAAAAGGGATTATTGCCTTAATTTCCTTTTCTTCCTGTTTACTATTTGTGTAAAGGAAGGTTACTGATTTTTGCATGTTGATTTTCTATCCTGCTACTTTGCTGAAGGTGTTAATTAGCTGTAATCATTTTCTAGAAGAAATTTTTTCATTCCTTTATGTACAAGATCATGTCATCCATTGAGAAGCATAATTTTACCTCTTCTTTGCCTGTCTGTGTTCCTTTGATTTCTTTCTCTTGATTGATTTCTCTGGCTAGGACTTCAATCACAATAATGAATAAGAGCAAAAGAGTGGACATCCTTATCTTGTTCCTTATCTGAGAGATAGTGGTTTCAATTTTTCCCTATTTAATATGATACTGGCAGTAATAACTTTATCAATTTCCTATAGCTATATCACTGTGTCATCTGATACCATCAGATCCTGGAAGCTAAGCACGTTCAGTCCTTGTTAGTACTTGAAGACCACTTGCAAAAACCAGGTGCTTTAAGGTTGGGAGAAGAAACTGGCAACCAACTTCCAAAAATCAATTAGGCATTGAAAGCCTTATGAATAGCACAGAAGCACCGATAATAGTGCCAGGCATGTCACAGTGCCAGGTAGTGTTTTGTTTGTTGTACATATGGTCTGTATGAGTTGGTGCCAACTTCAAGGCACCCAACAACAACAATATCTTCATCTGTTTTGACATGATGGTAATATAAGTAATTCAAGGAGTGCTCCTTCTTTTTCCATTTTCTAATAAGTAATGAGAGAATAAATATCTATTCTTTATTAAATGATTAATAGAATTGACCAGTGAACAAACCTAGAGCTGATATATTTTATGGAATATTATTAATTGTTCATTGATTTTTCTTTAGCAGATATAGGCCTATTTGGATTATCTGTTTCTTCTTGTATGAACTATTTGGGTTCTTGTCTTTCAGGAATTTTTCCATTTCTCTGAGGTCATCAAATTTGTGAGTATGAAGTTATTTTTAAAATTCCTATAATACCATTTTAATGTTTATACCATTTCTACACTCATTTTCATATTACTACTGTGTTACTCTCTTAGTTAATATGCATAGAGGCTTATAAATTATGTTGTTTTTATAAAGAACAGCTGCTAGATTCATCTATTTTTTTCTCTTTTTTTGAGTTTTTTATTGATAATTCATAATGTACAACTTCTGAGTGGCATTTCCATGCAGGCATTTCATTTTATGATGCTCATGTTCCCTTCTCCCTTATTTTCTCATAACCCCACTATCCATCTCCTCCTGCCCCACCAATAGTCTCCCTTCACGTGCATATCTTTTCTGTCAGTATATTCATCTATATATGTACATCTTGATTTTGCCATAAGGGCAACACACATTATATTTCCATCCCTTTCTCCCATTTCTATTTGTCTAACTTCCTCCCCCTTTTCTTTAGCCTGTATCTTTCCCTACATAGCCCCTTTCTATTTTCATGACCTATGTGTTTTAATAGTGAATATGTGTTTAAGTCTAGCATCCATGTATGAGAGAAAACATGAAATGTTACCTTTTTTGGTCTGGCTTATGTCGCTTAAAATAATGATCACCATTTCCATCCATTTTCCAGCAAAAGCCATAATTTTGTCCTTTTTATGACTGAACAAAACTCCATGGTGTATATACATCACAGTTTCCTTACCTAGTCATCTGTTGATGGATACTTAGATTGATTCCATATCTTGGATATTGTGAATAATGCAGCAATAAACCTGTATGAACAAGTATCTCACATATATATATATATATATATATATATATATATGATTTCAATATATAACCAGGAATGATATATTGTTTTTGTTAGGTGCTGTCAAGTCAGATCTGACACATAGTGACCTACATACAACAGAACCAAACACTGTACCATGCTGGCACAATTGTCAACACTTCCCTCCTATTCATAGGATATTCAATGGTGAAAAATTTTGGGAGTGACTTGCCAGGTCTCTCTTCCTAGTTTACAGCACCTGGCATTCACAAGTTGTCTCCTACCCAAGGACTTGCCAGGTCAAACCTGCTTAGCTTCAGAGATCAGGCGGGATCAGATGCCAGGGTTTTATGGCTGCAGACCAAGAGTGGTATAACTGGGTCATATGGTAGGACTCTCCATGCTAATTTCCAAAGTGGCTGGACAAATCTGAATTCCCAGCAGCAGTGTATAAGGGTTCCTTTCTCCCTGCATTCAGGATAGAATTTATTGTTGTTTGTTTTGTTGCTATTAGCCATTCTAACTGGAGTAAGATGGTATCTTATACTCTGTTCAGTTTTATTGCCCATTTTTGATTGGATAATTTTCTTTTGGTTTTTAAGCTTTCTATAGATTCTAGATATTAATCCCTTGTTTAATGTATAGCTGGCAAAGGTTTTCTCTCATTCTGTAGGTTGTCTCTTCACTCTGAGAATCAAAACCTTTGTGGTACAAAAGCATTTTAATTTAATACAATCTCATTCATCAATACTTGCTATTGTTTTCTCTGCTTCTGGGGCCCTATTCAGAAAATCCTTGCCTATGTTTATGTTTTGATTCCCTCCCCCCATATTTTCCTCTAGCAGTTTCGAATTCTCAGGTTTTGCATTGACTTTGACTCATTTTGAACTAATTATTTTTACAAGATGAAAGAGTGGGATCTAGTTTCAGTCTTCTGCATGAGGTTATTCAGCACCATTTGTTGAAGAGCATTATCCTTTCTCCAACTTATATTTTTGTCTTATTTGTCAAATATCAGGTGACTGTATCTGCATAGGCTTATTTCTGGATCCTCTCTTCTGTTCCATTTGTCTACCTATATGTTTTTCATCAGTACCATATCATTCTTGTTATTAAAGCTTTGTAACATAATTTGAAATCAAGAAATCAAGAATTGTGATATCTCCTGCATTGTTTTTCTCTTCATAACACCTTTAGTGATTTGGGCTCTTGTCTTTTTCCATACAAATTTTAGTATTGTTTTAACTATTTCCATGAAGAATGTCATTAGGATTCTAAGAGATATTGCATTAAATATGTAGATTACTTCCATTAATATAGGCGCTTTTCCAATATTCACTTTTCCAATTTATCCATCTTACCTATGTTTTCAGGTTTTGTGGAATATAATTTTTCAATGTATTCCTTAATGCTTCTCTAGATTTCATTGGTATTTTTCACCTCTAATTTTCTTGATTTGATTTTTCCTCTCTGTTCTTTGGATAGCTTGACTAAGAGTTTGTTGATCTTGTTTGCCTTTTCAAAGAATCAGCTCTTTGATTTATCAATTATTTTTATTGTTCATTTAATCTCCATTTAAAAAATTTATTTCCTTCTGCATACTTGTTTTTTATTTATTTTTTGTTGTTTTTTGAAATGCTTGAAGTGCATCATTAAGTTATTGTTTTGAGGACCCTTTAGTTTTTTTTATAAGCACACATTTCAATACATGTCCGTAGAACTTCCTTTGCTATATCCCAAAGATGCAGGTAGCTTGTGTTTTCATTTTCAATTCATAATAAGAATTTCCTTATTTCCTCTCTGATTTCTTCAGGTAATCATTGTACATTCAGACATTGTACATTCAGAATGAATTGTTCATCCCCTCTATTTGTATAGTCTCTGAAATTTATCTTGCTGTTCACTTCTAGTTTTATTCCATTATGATCTGATAAGATATATGAAATTATTTTGACTCTTCTATATGTGCTAAGACTTGATTTATGGCCTAAAATGTGATCTATGTTAGAGAAAGTTCCATGGGCAGCTGAGAAGAATGTGTTTAGTAGGTTTTGAGTAGAATATTCTGTATATGTCCATTAAGTCCCTTTGATCTATTGTGGTGTTTAACTCTGATGTTTCTCCATTGATTTTTTTGTCTAGATGTTCTATCTGTTAGTGAGAATGCGATATTGAAGTCATCCTGTATTATAGTATCTGTACCTATTTGTCCCCATGGGTACACACTCACACACACAAATACACACACACACACATATATACATATATAATATATATATATATATATATATATATATATATATATATATATATATATATATATTCTCGGTCAATATTTCCATTTATTAATATGTAGTGAATTTCTTTGTCTTTTGACTGAGTTTTAAATTGAAGTCTATATTGTTGGATATAAGGATGGCTACTCTTCCTTTTTTTGACTTCTAGTTTCTTGGTATATTAATTTCCATATTCTCACTTTCAGTCTATGTATGTGTTTCTTGACGATAAGAAATTGTTGGATCTTGCTTCTTAATCCAGTCTACTAATTCATGTATTTTTATTGGATAGTTAAGACCATTTATATTTAGAGTTATTATTGACAGAGCTTTGTTGGTTTATGTGCTGTGTATTATCCTGGTTTGTTCATATACTATTCTTTTTTTTCTTTCTTCCTAATTTGTGTTCTGTGTTTTTTGTTTGTTTGTTTGTTTGTTTGAGTTACTCTTGGTGGATTCGTGTGTGTGTGTGTGTGTGTGTGTGTGTGTGTGTGTGTGTGTGGTACCGGTGGATATTATTTTCTGGTCAGGGATATTTATTTTTCTAAATACCTCTTACAGTTGAATGCCCATTTCTTTCCCCAGATGTGGTAAATTCTCTGCTATAATTTCACTGAGCATGTTTTCCATGCCTTTAGTTTTTAATCTCAGCTCCTTCTTCTACTCAATGAATTCTCAGTTTTGGTCTCCTGATTATGTCCCAATGTTCTTAAAAGTTATAGTCATATTCTTGTTATTTATTTTTATTGATATCTGAATGTAGAATTTTCTCAATATTTATTCTCAATACCTGGTATTCTGTCTTCTGCTCCATCTAATCTACTGGTGATGTTTTCCACAGTGTTTTTTATTTGGTTTATTCATTTCTTCATTTCCAATATTTGTATTTGGTTTGTTTTTCAAAATCTCAATTTCTTTCCTGAATTTCTCATCTATTTTTAACTGACTATTTTTAACTGACTTTGTCTTCTACATTGGTGACTTTCTAAACTATATCCTGTGTTGGTTTCCTTACTTCATTCATTTATTTGTTTGTGTCCTCTTTAAAATAATTCATCATTTTCATAAGTACACTTTTAAATTCTTTGTCCAGCATTTCAACTATTTCAGTATCTTTGGATTCGTTGGCTAATGAATCATGGTCTTTTGAAGGAAATGTGTTGCCTTGCTTTTTCATGTTTCTTGTGTTTCCTGTTTATGATTTATGTATCTGTTACAGTGCATATCAGGTATAATACCTGACCAAACCAGATATAGAACACACTTATCCCTTAATGCCAACTGCTCTACCACCAATGCACATAGAACAGAGAATGGCAATAATATTGAGTAAGCTATGAGATTACAAAATATTTGGGGTGAAAGTATAGTTTTTACCTGAGGTAAAAAGTGAGTCAGAGAAAGAGCAGATAGGACAAATCCTCAAGGGTGAAATAAAAGAAAGGAATAAGAAGATTTAGAAAGGAAATAAATGTTAGCAAGAGAGATGGAAAGAGCTAAAGGTAAAAAGAAAGCATTTCATGAAAAGGAAATGATATATAAAGAGAATTGGATAAACATAAGCAGAGTAATAAGAAGTAGTATGTCTAAAATATTCAAAGTGTAATAAATAGAAAAAGAAAAATAGGAAAAAAGTCAAACAGATCAAAAAGATAGGAAAAAACTATAAAAGAAAAAGATTAAAATTACTTTAAGAAAAAGGGAAGTAAGGAAATGAAAGTTAACAACGAAAAGATGAAAACTATTTTTAAAAGAGAAAGAAAAAAGAGGCAGACAGCAACTTGATCCCCTGAAACTCCTGCATCACTGGGAGTTGAGGCAGGAGGATCTTGAGCCCCAGGCCTAAGGCAGACTGTGCAATTCAATGTGATCATGTCTCTACACAAAAATAAGAAAAAGACTGGGGATACTACATCTTGGGACAGCAATTACCTGGGCACAGGAAGAAGAAAAAATAAATTAATTAGAAACATAATCAGAATATAAAGCAGAGAACATACTGGAAGACTTCTTTCTTTGGCTTCTAATGTCGGAGTCTGTTTTGTGTAAGTGGAGGTCAGTTAAGGATGCAATCTCCTTATGTGACCACAGGTCAGATTTGAAAGTCTCCATAGTTCACCTCAGGAGATAGAATCATCTCTTCTCCCCAGGAGGTGGGACCTGTTTTGGAGCAACTTTCTCAAGCATCTTTTCACCTGAACTTCTCAGTATGACATTGTTCTATCCCAACCATTATTGCAACTGACACTGTGGGTGTGTAGTTCCCTGCTACTGTGGGAGATCATTGTCAAGCTATCCATGGGGGCTAATTCTTTATTTTCAGGCAGGTTATGTTGCTTAGTCTCACACACTAAGTTCTTTCTCAAGAGAGCACCAGGTAAATATCCAGTGAGTCAGGGAACATGGGAAAGAGAGTGACTTCTTCAAAGCTGAATTTGTCAGAGAGAGCCACTGTCTCAGCAAGTCTTTGGGAGAGTTCAAGGGACCCAAGGCCAATGGACTTGTCCTGTGGAACTTGTAGTCTGATAGCTAGTGCTTTCTGGCTTACATCTTTGGATGAGGTCTCCATTTCACCTCCCTCCCAGGAAGCCAGATCTGGAAATGTGTCCTAATCAGTATTTCCTGCTATTCAGCTTTATATGGCAACCTAGGACCATCTAGCAGTCTCTTTTGTGGTCTCTGTGCTTCTCTAGACCTTCTTTCTATCAAAAAGATTCCATTACTTCCTTCTCTTCCACCTTTGTTTTAGCATATCACGTAGAAGCTACCTTTAATCCACCATCATATATTGGAAATCTATTTATCTTCTTCTATTATTTTACTATTTCTTTCTTTCTTCCTTCTGTCATTCATTCATTCATTCTTTTCTGCTTTTAATTTTCAAACTTTCAAATATGTCAGAGCTACGAATCACAAATCTATAAGATTTTTATAATTTCATATTATATTTTTAACTTGTATGTATCAATACATTTTAATGAACATAAGTAATAGCATTTTTGAATTTTTAATCTGCTTTTTTGAGTTTTTATTGAATTTTACTTTCTTTTAGATTACTTATTTATTTTTAATCATTGTAATTTCCCCCTCAACTAATTTTACACTTACCGTGCTTTTAAGGACTGCATCACTAAATCACCAAATTGAAAATTAATTGGCATCTTTCCTCTCCTTCTTAACAGACTTCTGTTTTCTACCTATATACTTTGTAAAACTAACATATGTATAGGATATCCAACACTTCTATTTGCTTGTTTGTTTTTTCAAAACCTCAATTTCCTTGTTGATATATAATGTCACAAATTTAAGACCTTTTAAAGTCCTAAAATTCTTTATTATTGTTTTAAATGGTCATTGTTGTCTAGAATTTTCAAATATTGTATCTTTTCTGTGTTTCTTATTTACATTTGTGTCTGTGGAAATCATTCACAATTCATTTCCTACTACCTAAATAAGTCCTTTATAGTTTTCATTGAAGCAACTTGCTATTTTCTTATACATCTAGAATTTTTGGTTATTCGCTCCTCTCTTTGGTGAAAGGATCTCCTACTTAAAATGCACATGTACACACACACACACACACACACACACCCCTTATATAGAAACTGAGATTTCACTTTTACCTTTTTTATCCAGTGGACATCTGAAAACAAAATTACAATTTTCCACCTTGGTAAATGCACTTAGATCAAATTGACTTCGATGTGTGTTTACATTTTTGTATTTCAATTTCTGTTCAATTCCAGCCTCATAAACTCTTACTATCTCTCAAATATTAAATTTCAAAAACATGTATTTAATTATTTGATTTATAATATTAAGTAAGGTAGCTGTGTGACTAACTCACTCTCTTAGTCTTTTTGGGTTGCTATAATAATATACTGTAAGTTGAGTAGCATATAAATTGAATAGCATATAAATATTTTATTTTCAAAGTTCAAGAGAGTAGAGGACTAAGTCCAAAGCTTTAAAAAACCTTGGGTTTGTTGGGGCATCACACTCTGGTTCCTACACCAAATTTTCTAGTGGTTTCTCATGTACTAGAAGGGACAAGTCTCTCTGGAATTTCATTTATACAGGCACAAATTCCTTTTAGGGGTTTTGTAAGTTAAGGATCTAATCACTGTTCTAAAGGCCTCACTACCAAATGCTATCTTCACATCAGATGTTAGGTTTTTAGGATAAGAATTTTAGGAGGACAAATTCAGACCACAGCATCAACTACTAATAGGAACAAGATATTTTCCTTATGGAAAAATAAGACATTAAGTAGCAGTATTAATACATATGTTTCTCAGTGTGCATATGCATGCACATCTGTGTATGTACTTGCCAAATTTAATTGTGTCCATTACAACTGGATGCGTGACATCCATTAGGAAATTAAAAATAAAGGAATTGGTATATTGATACCAGCACGAATAGTAATAGTGAAAAATCAGAGCAAGGGCTATCTCTTGCTGCATCTCTTAGAATTTAGTATCTCCAAGAGACTTTAAAACATTACAGAAAAATACAGTTTATAGTGACATCTTGATTGAAGTACAACAGCCAGTGGATTTATATCCAAATAAAAAATGTTTTGATGGTAAACACTATTCATTCTCAGAAGGGTACTATGAGGTAGGCACAAACGTTTTTGTTGTTGTTAGGTGTTGTACAGTGTTAGTTCCACTTATTGTATGGAAGAAATAAATTTTTGAAAATTATTTAGCTAATAAATGTTAAAGATATTTAAAGATTTATAAAGACGACTGACTATCGTGTACATACTCTACACTCTAAACAAAAGTACAAAAGGCTTTAAAACATTTAGAATGATTATATTGTAACAAAATGCACATGAAATTCGATGAATACAAAACTCAGTATTTTTATGTTGTATTTTCTGTACATAGATTAATAAAATTCAAGTTTTTATATCCATGTTTTTGACAATATTAACTAACTTGAGCCAAAGGGAGCATTAAAATTAGAATAAAACACAAAACTTGGAAGATCAGAATAGTTAGAACACATGAAAAATTAATGCTAGTAAAGATAGGGGACTTATGAGCATAAATATAATTTTAAATAAAATAGAAAAATCAAACTATCTTTTCACTAGAGATAATCAATGATTTCTTGTTTTCAATTGTCATTGAGGTGGTTCTGATACATAGTCCACACTATTCACACCAGATGAAACGCTCCCCAACACTCTGCCATGAGAGGCACTATTGTCAGTGCTTCTCTGACATTCACAGGGTTATCAATGGCTGATTGTTTTTATTGGAGTGGTCTGCCAGGTTCTTCTCCTAAGCCTAGAGCATCCGATATTCCCAGATTGCCTCCCATCCAAGTACTAATCATGCCTGAACCTGCTTAGCTTCTGAGATCTGATAAGACCAGATTTAGGGAGCTATGGCTGCAGGTTTGTAACCTTTAATAACAGTAAATAAATTTCTACAAATATTTCACAATATTCAAATAATTGCACATTCTTTTGTAACTTCCAAAGCAAAATATATAATCCTTGTAAAATTTTCTCTATATTTTAAAAAGTTCTCAGTACAGACTCCAAATATGAGTCATAGAGACTTTTCTAGGGCTAATACTGGTGATAGTTTTTCTTTCATCCTTTATCCATGACAAGTCTTGGTAGTCTGTCACTGCATGGAACCTCCATACATGAAGGGGCTTTAGGAGATCACAGCCATTTTATTTGTCATGATCTTTTGACCACCCAAGAATTAGTCTGAATTTTATGATCCTAGTAATGATTGCCTGCAGCCCTAGCCCTGTGGCACCAGATCACTTCAGATCTCAGGAGCTAAGCAGGGTTGTGCCTGGTTAGTACTTGGGTGGGAGACCGCCTGGGAACACTAGTTGCTGTAGGCTTGGGGGACAGACCTGGCAACCCACCGCCAAAAATCAATCCACCATTAAAAACCCTATGAACAGCCAAGAAGCACTAGTGTTTGGCATGAGGTTCACTATGAGTTGGATACTGACTGGGTGGCACCTAAAAACAACAACAGTAATGATTATTTAATTTAGGGACAAATGACTCTATTTAATTGTAGTGACACAAAGGAATTAGTACATATTTTAATACAATTTTCAAGTTGAGAATTGTAAAATTTTAATAAGAAATAAGAACTCTTATCAGAATATTTACATATATATTCTAGAAAATAATCAGCTGAAATAATCTTTCAATTAAATACTATGAATTTTATGCCACATACATGAAACTTTAAAAATTGCTTTCTCCTTTTAGAGGGAAGCTCTGTCCTTGAAAATCCTGAATGAAGCTGACAAGTATACGAATGGGAGTCTATTTTAAAAATAGAACAAAACTACTTTGCTGAGTAATACTGAGTTGAAAAATTGGAACGATTATTGTCTCTGAGAGCTAAAATTCAGATGATTTACAGTATCCCATAAATGTATAGTGCTGTTGGTTCTATTTATAAGAGCTACTACTTGCCATATTTTCTTTATGATATTTATATCTCCTTAGGGTCGCATTTTTTAAAGCAATTTTTATGAAAGCTATGAAAAGATCCTTAACATTTTTTTCAATCATAAACTTTTTAAAGGTGGCATACACAGCACTAGGTTTTATAAAAGATCCACAATAAGAGTGCAATATTCTCTTATTCAATATGGTGTTAGTAAATCTCAAGGAAACTAAGTATTCATTTAAATTTTTGGAAACTAATTTTCATATTTAAGCACTTTTAATTACACACACACACACACACACACACACACACACACACACACACACATTGATTTTAGAAAGAATGCAATTGCAGAAGGCATGGTACTTCACACCACCAATTCCAGGGACTTAGGAGGCTGAGAAAGGAAAATCTTGAGTTTGAGTCTGGAGTCTGCCTATTTCAAAATAAGAAAATACAAAATCAGCTGAGGTGTAGTCCAGTTGTAGAGCACCTGCAAAATATATGTAAGGCCTTGGTTCAACCAAGTACTACAAGAAACAAACAAAAAAAAAATTTAAGAAAGACAAAGAAGAAGAAAAAGAGAAAGAGGAGGAGTAACAGGATGAGGGGGAATATTAAAATTGCAAAAATAGTTTTCCACACTAAGTGAATACTTTATGCTTATTGTCCATTCTGCAGGACTTTTGGGGGTTTTCTTAAAACTTAACCTTCAACTTAAAGATATTTATTTCTAAATAAAGATATGTGCCAGGCATAGTGGCACATGCCTGTAAACCCAGTGACTTGGGAGGCAGAGGCAGGAGAACTTCAAGTCGCAAGTTCAAGACCAGAGGCAGTCTGTGTAATTTAGTGAGAGCCTGCCTCAAAAAGTAAACAAAAACAAAAAAAAAAAGGGGCTAGAGGTGCAGCTCAGTGGTACAGCATCTGCAAAGCATGCAAGCATGAGTCTCTATGTTCAACCCCCAGAGCCTCTGTACAATTTTTCTACCTTTCATTTGTTTATAGGTAGCATAATGACTTGTTGTTTTCTTTGGTGCAAAAACAAAACAAAACAAAACAAAAAGAAATCAAAAGAAAAAGCTTCATTAATTCCTTTAACCAACAATCAGTCACAATTTTAAAAGTGCAGAAATAATAGTGTTCTTTCTAACAACTCTTTCCTCTTATATAAAACAACAATAACAACAAAAGACAAGTGTGACTAGGTACCTATGAGAATTGAATTAGCTCTTTCTCATTTGGGGCACTTTATTATAATGGATTCCTAAAACTGAAAATCAGTTCTCCTATGAACAATCTGGAAAAACATATGCTGAATATTTTGTTCAAATTTATCTTCAGTGATGGACATGCACAATATTTCTCGAGGGACAGGAACATCCAAGCTACACCATAGAGTTTTTAAATTATTCCCATTGTACAAGGTAAAAGAGAAAATATTTCATCCTATGAACAAATTAGTGTTACAAAAAATAATTCAGCATAATAAAATTAGTTTAGTAAAGTACTTAATTGAATAGCAATTATTTTGTTTTGTCAGTTTCAAAATGTCAACTGCTTTAGTTCCAAAAATATGAAGTATATATAGTTATTAGATGTTTATTGTCTTTAGACTTCTTTTTTTTTTTCCCAGACAGGATCTAGCCAAATTACCCAGACTGCCTCTAGTCTCCACTTCCTGAGCTGCTGGGATTACAGGTGTGCGCCACTGTGCCCAGCTTCTTCAGTCTTCTTAAAGGTAAAATATTCATGTAAAGTTTAAAGTTTGAAGACATGGTAATTATATGTATTGGGGATTGCAGCAAATATGTTGGAAGAATTCATTTTCCAATGTGGTTTGCTTAGTTCAAAATATATGATTCAATAGTTATGAATACAACTTTGTATGAATCTGAAAGTTTTTTTTTAAATTTTAGTTCTCTTTTTAAGCTATTATTCAAAATCACTCGCTACTTATTAAACACTGACAGGATTATCATCTAAAATATCATAAAAACAACCATGTTCTTCCTCTGGAAACAACAACAACAAAATCTGAAGGCCCATCCTTATTTCCCACCACTAATGATAAAGATATGTGATGCATGTCCTCTGCTGAAAATGGGCTTTCTCACTAATTATTACAGATGTAAAGTGAAAATGAGTTAGAGGACTCTATCCTGAGATTGATGGGAGAAGGATGTGGCAATTCACTCCCCAACGAATCCTGAAACAATCAGCCACTGAAATCACTATGAGGGGTGCTATGAGTCAGACAGGACTTGATTGCAACTAACAAGATCAACAATATTCTGGTGCTGAGGTATATAACCAGAATTTTATAATATTTTAAAATAAAACTACAGCACCAAAGAGGGCATGGTAGGCCTGGTACCACATTTCCCAAAGTATTTTAAATAATCCCATTTCGATAAATTAAACTTAGATTGTCTTATATAATGCTGCTAAAGTGTGTTTTGGGAGTTTCCAAGGTGATCAGAGGAATCTTTTAACATAATGTTTTGAATAGGAAATTAATTATACTTTTTTCCAATTATTTCTTTAGTGTTTGTCATATTTTTCACTCTAATCACAGTTCATTGAGGCTTTGGTGGATGTGATTATTGCTTTAAACAAAACACAAATTTTGGGTAATTACAATCTCAAACTTTTTTTCCAAATATGTTGCCAAAAATAATTGTTGTTGTTGTTAGGTGCCGTCGAGTCAGTATCCGACTCATAGTGACCCTCTGTACAGCAGGGGAAACATCATTTTCTGTGCTTCTCTGCTGTTCATAGGGTTTTCAATGGCAGATTGATTTTTGGGAGGGGTTTGTCAGGTCCTTCTCCCAAGCCTACAGCTTCTGGTGTTCCCAAGCGGTCTCCCATCCAGGTACTAACCAGGCCCGATCCTGCTTAGCTTCCGAGATCTGACGGGATCGGATGCCATAATTATACAGATCAATTAAGGCAGAATTATATGATAAAATCATATATAATACAATTATGTCATATAGATGCAGTTATACATGTTGTTGTTAGGTGCCGATGAGTAGGTATCCCATTCATAATGACCCTACATACATGAAATGAAACACTCTCATTATCAGTGCTTCTCTTCTATTCATAGGGTTCTCAATGGCTGATTGTTTTTTGTGAATGGGATGCCAGGTCCTTCTCCCAAGTCTACAGCACCTCGTTTTCCCAGGTGGTCTCTCATCCATTTACTAGCTTCTGAGATCTGATGGGATCAGGTGCCACAGTGGTAGAGCTACAAGCAACAGCCGTTGAAAACCCTGTGAGGTTTGCTATGAGTCGGATACGAACTCGACGGACGGCACCTAACAACAACAATAATAAATGTAAAGATCAACCTAAAGATCTCTCTTTGGTACTTCCTTGGATTAGTTCTAGTAGTGTGTATTTCTGCAGTTTTTTTAATGTAAGAAACTATTTCTTCTTCATTTATGATGAATAGTTTTCCTAGATATCATCTTATAATAGTGCAGTCCTTTTTTTTTCAATATTTGGAAACATCATCCCATTCTATCTTGGCCTGCTAAGAAGTCCAATGGTACTTTTATATAGGTCTCTTTTATGTGATAAGTATTTTTCTTATTGCTTTTAAAATTCTCTTTTCATTTGACCCAAGAAATTTAAAGTATTATGCAATTTAATACAGACCCTTTTTGTTTCCACTTAACTACGTTGGCTTCATGAATCTGAATTTCCACTTACTAGATTTCAGAAATTTTGTTCTATTCTGTGCTTAGGCATGGTGGGATAGGTTCCCCTATCTCACTTTCTTCTCTTGAAAAATTTTACACAAAATATATTCTTTCACTTGACGCTATCTCATAATCTTTCACTTTTTTCATCCTTTTTTTAAACTTTCATATCTTTCAGAGGGTAGCCCTCATTGGTCTGTTTTAAAGTTCACTAATACTATTTTGCCTGCAGCAATACCCCTTTGGCATCTGATCCTGTCAGATCTCTGAAATTAAGCAAGGTTGGGCCTGGTTAGTACTTGGGTGGGAGACCGCCTGGGGACACCAGATGCTGTACATTTGGGAGATGGACCCAGCAACCCACTCCCAAAAATCAATCCACCATTGAAAACCCTATGAACAGCAGAGAAGCACTGAAAATAGTGTTTCCCCTGTTGTATGTAGGGTCGCTATGAGTCAGATGGGCTGGGATTTAGCTCAGTTGGTATAGCACTGTGCTGCAGTCTCTGAGGTTTCGAGTTCAATTCCCAGCACCGCAAAAATGGGAGAAGGGCCTGGCAATCCACTCCCAAGGCAATCCTGATACAATCGCCATCGAAAACCCTATGAGGGTCGCAATGAGTCAGATACTGACTCCATCGCACCTAACAACAATGAGTCAGATACTGACGAGATGACACCTAACAACAACAGCAACAATACTACTTTCGTATACAACAAATTCTGTTCTTGAAACTTTCTACTGAATTTTTCTACTTAGTGTTTGTGTTCTGTTTTTCAAGGATTTCCTTTTCTTTGTATTCTTTGCTGAAATTCTGACTTTGTTTGCACGTTATGTTCCTGACTTTTCTCAGGTTATTCACTATGTTCTCTTATAATATATTGAACTTATTTGATAAAATTGTTTTGAAATTTTATCAAGAAAATTCTGGATCTCTATTTTGCTAGAATTGGTTACTGGAGCTTTATTAGATTCCTCTAGTAGTGGCTTTATCCCACAAATGCAAGGTTGGTTAAACCATGCAAATCAATAAATGTAACACAACACAAGTTAAATACAACAACCATATGATCATTTTAATAGATACAGAAAAAGCCGTTGCAAAGTTCATATTTCTTTGACAATACCATCCTTCTGTTCTTTCCTACAAATCTACATATTTTAGGAAATGATCACCTCTTCTATTCTTTATAAGGCAGTTTTGTAGGGAATTATTCAACCCTCACCTTGCCCCCTGATTGGTAATCTCCCCTTGATTACCAAAGGAGTGATAGCTGGTTTCACTATTTATTTGAATGTCACTCCTACAGTGGTTGTACCTAGCCCATCACGCCCTCACCTGATTTTTATCTTGAGGTAGTTAAGGCAGTTAGCTACCCAAGGGCTATATAAATAAAGCTCACTCTGCATGTGAGAGTAGCTAGAGAAGGTGGTGGTGGAAGAGCTGGTGGCGAGGTGGCTGGTGATGCTGATGGAGAGCTGCAGCTACTGATGGTAAGGCTGAGAGCTGTGAGAGCAGGTGGCAGGGAGCTGGTGGTGATGGAGTAGCTGATACTGCTGGAGCTTTGTGGAGCTGGTGGTGCAGTCACTGATTAGAGGTGCAGCTTCTGATGGTAATGCTGAGAGCTATGGAGAAGGGAGAGAAGGAGAGCTTGTGGAGCTGGTGGTGCATTTGCTGGTGAGGGCTGTGCTTCCTGCTAAGAACTCTCTCTCTCTCCATCTGACCACTGATGAAGAAAGAACATTCTCTGGATTGGATCAGCAACACAGAAGCTTCTCTCCTGGTGACCACTGAGACCAGGACAACTAGATGGTACTCTCAAGGACTGCAAGCAAGCTGAGGACAGTCCCTTTGTCCAGTGCCTATGGACAGAAGTTGAGGATGGTCTCTGTTCCCAGTGCCAGAGGCAGAAGAGCCACAGCTGCTCCCACTCCCAGCCACCTGAAATCGCTGCTAACACTTAGGCTGCTAACACTCATTGGGTTCCTCCCCGCCCTTCTCAGGGCAGAGAGCAAAGCCTTTTCCTTTCTCTGCTAGCTCCACATAGAGGTGGAGCCCGAACAAGGGACCCTGTTTGGATTCTCTCTGATAAGGGCAGACAGAAAGAGAGAGAGAGAGAGAGAGAGAGAGAGAGAGAGGGAGAGAGAGAGAGAGAGAATAAAGAGCTGCTTTCAGCCCCTGCAAGGCAAAAGTGCCTGAGGCTTTTCCTTTCTCTGGTTCTCCTCTCCTGGTGGTCTCCAGGGTCACAGGAATCCACAGCCCTCACCTGAGGGTCCCTAGTGACTTATGATTAAGATATCTGTGCATGAGGCAGTGCCGCCTGTCCAAACATCCAGGCCAGACAGGGAGGTGTTTGCCCCACACAGTTTGAGTAGAGAAGACTTTAGTGAGCCAAGTCTGAAATTTTGGCTGGTTTAGCTGGCTGTGTATCTCATTGGTTGTGGCCAGCTGCTGGGTTTGGATGATCCATTATTAGACAGGGCCGAATGGTTCTCTGAGGGCTATCATTTAGTGAGAACACTGGGAAATTGCTTGTGGTATTGTGGGTCCACTTGGCTTGGATGTATAGTAGATTAAGCCTGGCTGTTGTTGCTGTTAGGTGCCATCAAGTCGGTATCCGACTCACAGCGACCCTCCTAGGGTTTTCAATGGCTGACTATTTCGGGATTGCCTTGGGAGTGGATTTCCAGGTCCTTCTCCCATTTTTGTGGTGCTGGGAATTGAACTCGGTACCTCAGAGACTGCAGTGCAGCCGCTCTACCCACTGAGCTAAATCCCAGCCCCAAGCCTGGCTAGTGGGATCAAAAGACAACCAAGGCCATGTAGAAAATATGTGACTGGGCTAGGGCTAATCCAGGATTCACACATACTGACTAATTGAAACATGACCACATTTCCTTTGTTCCTAGACCTCCTCAAATTGGTCTATTGTTCTTTTGAGGTCGCTTCAAGTTACATCTGACTCATAGTGATACTGTGCACAACAGAATGAAATACTCCCTGACACTGTGCCATTCACATGATCTTTTTTATGATTAAGCCCATTATAGTAGTCACTGTGAATCCATACAATTGAGGGTCTTTCTTTTTTCTCACTGACCCACCACTTGCACAAATGTGATGTCCTTCTCCAGAGATTGTTCCCTCCTGACAACATGTCCAAAATATGTCAGAAGCTGTCTAGCCATTATTGCTTCCAATTGGCACTCTAGTTGCATTTTTTTCTAGATGGATCCACTGGTTCTTTTGGCAGTCTGTGGTATATTCAATATTCATCTCCAGCACCACAATTCAAAAGCATAAATTGTTTTCTTGTCTCCCTTATTCAACATTCAAGTTTCACAGTGTGTGTGATATGACTGAAAACATCATGGCATGAGGAGTCAGGTGCACCTTTGACTCTCAACACTTTAAATGTCTTTTGCAACAGCTTTTTTCAACACAATATATCTTTTGACTTCTGGAGTGCTGCTTCCATGGGTGTTTATTATAAAATCAAACAAAGAAAGTCTTGAACAACATCAACCTTTTCTCCATTTATCATGAAGTTGCTTCTGACTCAGTTGTAAGGATTTTTTGTTTTCTTGAAGTTGAGGTACAATCCATATTGATAGTTGTGTTCTCTATTAATAAATGTTTCAAGTCCTCTTCACTTTCAGGAAGCATAGTTGTGTTATCTGCATAACACAGATCATTAATATGTCTTCATCTAATTATGCTTGCTGAGTTCTTCATAAAGTACAGTTTCTCAGTTTATTTGCTCAGCAGAGAGATTGAAGAGATGTGGTTAAAGTATATAGCTCTGATGCACACCTTTCCTGACTTTCAACAAAGCAGCATTTCCTTGCTCTGTTTGAATGACTGCCTCCTGTTCTATGTACAGATTCCTCAGGGGTAAAATTAAGTGCTCTGATATTCTCATTCTTTTTAGGTTTACCCATAATTTGTTTAGATATACATAGTTAATTGCCTTTGTTTAGTCAATAAAACATAAATAGACATCTGGAAATCTCTACTTTTGATCAATATTTACCTGGCATTAATTGCCTTTGTTTAGTCAATAAAACATAAATAGACATCTGGAATTCTCTACTTTTGATCAATATTTACCTGGCATTAGCAATGATGTCCCTGGTTCCATGCTTTCTTCTGAATCTGGCTTGATTTTCCTATCATTTCTTGTTAATGTCCTACTGCAGTAATTTTTGAATGATCTTTAGGCAATTTTACTTGTGTGAGATATTAATGGTATCATATGATAATTTCCACATTTGGTTGGATCCTCTTTTTTTCTGATTAGGTACAAATATAAATCTCTTCCACTCAGTTAACCGGGTAACTGTTTTCCAAAACTCTCAGCATAAATAAGTGACCATCTCTAGTGCTGCATGTTCTCATTGAAATATCTCAGTGTGCTAATTCTCCCAATGTTCTATAACAGCCATGACATAAAGGGCCTCTAGCACAACACCACATATCACTCAGGATGGCTGAGGTCCACCTTTTTCTTTTCTTCCTATATAGGAGAAATCACCGGCTAAAGATGTCTACTCAGTTCTGCTGTGTGCTGCCATTGAAAATGAATTATGTCAACAAAGGGAAATTTCCATTTTCTCTTTCTTGTCTGCCTTAGTTTTTATGGTGTATCAGGTTGATATAACACTTTGACTCCAAAATTCTCACAAAGTCATTTTGTGGATAATTTTGAAATCTACATTTCTGTCATAAAATTATGGCAAAGCATCTATGACTCAATCATATTTCTGATCTCATTGTTTGAACTCTCAAAACAAGCTTCAATCTTTGTTGTCCTTCCATCAAACTCTTTTATATTAAATTTACTTTTACTTCAATATTTGCCTCTTGCATTATGCCAGTTCTACCTTTTTCAAACTCTGGAAAAAATTTCCCTTAATTTGACTATGCATCCTTCATTGTTATTGTTATGTGCCCTTGAGTTATTGATTCTTTTGTAGGTTGCCACTGACACACAAGTAGCTCTTAAACTCCATTACAATCTGATCTTATCCTTGGAAATTGTCCATATTTCAGAAGAGGAAAGTTTGACTGCAGTTCTGAGATGATAATTGAATAATATGTCTACCAGCTTTTAAAATCAAACATTATAGCAAGAGTAACCTAGGTTAGTAGTTTAAAAATACCTCAGAAATTTTCAGGTTGGCTTTGAAATGTTAAGTACATTCTTTAGAAATTGATGAAAATTCAATTTTAGTAAAGCCTAGTATATGGACTAATTTGTGCACAAGTGAAAACAAAAGGTCATGGTATTAAAATAAATAAGTTACATGGTCCTTGAAAACATTTTTTTTTTTTTTTTTTTTTTTTGCGGTACTGGGTTTTGAACCCAGGGCTTTGCGCTTTCATGCTCTGCAAGTGCTGGACCACTGAGCTGCACCCCCAGCTCATTTTTTTACTTTTTGAGACAGGGTCTCACTAAGTTATGCAGACTGCCTCTGGTCTCGAAATTGTGATCCTCCTGCCTCCACCTCCTGATCCCCTGGGATGACAGGCATGCACCACCTCGCCTGGCTGAAAACTTAATTTTTTTATCAATCTATCACAAATGATTCCTACAAATAAAAGTCATAGTTAAAGTCATATCTTTATTATTTCAACCTTAATGTGTTTCTGTTTCTGTTTGTAGGTACTTAATTGCTGTTGTTGTTTTTAGGTGCCGTTGAGTCGGTATCTGATTCATAGAGACCCTCATAGGGTTTTCAATGGCTGAGTGCTTTGGGATTGCCTTGGGAGTGGATTGCCAGGCCCTTCTCCCATTTTTGCAGTGCTGGGAATTGAACTCGGGGACTCAGAGACTGTAGTGCAGCGCTCTACCCACTGAGCTAAATCCCAGCCCAGGTACTTAATTAGTGTATATTAATTGTACAGAGTAAGTGTTTTTTTTTTATGAGATTTCCATGGTGTTGTTGTTGTTAGGTGGTGTTGAATCTGGTCCAACTCATAGTGACCCTATGTAAATCTGTACTAAACATTGCTCAATTTTTTGCCAAGTACATGATCATACTTATATTTAAGCCCGTTGTTACAGACACTGTGTCAATCCATCTAGTTGAGGATTTTCCTTTTTTCTCATTGACCTGTCACTATCCCAAAGATGATGTACTTCTCCAGGAATTGGTCCCTCCTGACTACATGTACAAATACATAAGATGCAGTCTAGCTATCCTTGCTTCCAAGGAGCACTCTGGTAACACTTCTTCTAGGACAGATCTGCTGGCTCTTTTGGCAACCCATGGTATATTCAATATTCATCTCCAAAAGCATAATTCAAAAGCATCAGTTCTTCTCTTGCCTCCTGTATTCAAAGTCCAGCTATCACAATCATATGATGTAACTGAAAATACCATGTCATGAAGTCAGGATTACCTTTATTTTCAATGTGACATCTTTACTTTTATACACTTTAAAAAGATCTTTTGAAACAGTTTTCTTGCAGTGCACTATGTCTTTTGATTTCTTGATTGGTGCTTAAAAGGTGTTGATTGTAGGCCCAATTAATGCAAAATCTTGGAAAACCTCTATCTTTTCTCCATTTACCATGAAGTTTCTTACTAACACAGTTGTAAGCATTTTTGTTTTCTTGATGTTAAACTGCAATTTATACCAAAGTCTGAGTTCTTTGATCTTCATCAGTGAATGTTTCAGATTCTCTTCAATTACAGCAAGGATAGTTGTATTATCTGCATAACACAGGTTACTAAGCAGGCTTCCTCCAATCATGATACTATATTCTTCTTCATAAAGTCCTGCTTCTTGGATTGTTTGTTAAGTACAGAAATTGAAGTGGTATGGTGAAATGAAACAGCCCTGAAGCATGCCTTTCTTTTTTTTTAATTTGAAATTTTTAATGTATACCTTAATATGATTCATTCTGACATGCTTTTCATTGTGAGGTTTCCATATATGCATTTTGTTGTACATTACACAGATAAGTTCCCCTTTCACCTCTGGTACAGTACCTCCCACCATCCCATCCCCCCCCAAAGGCTTCTCTTCCATTTGCATGTCTTTTTATGGTAATATTTTTCTATATATCCTTGGGTTCCAATTATGTTTAAGATCGAAACTTTTTCTATAGTGAACTTTCTTTTTACATTGTCAGTACTATTATATGAATTTTCTACTCCATCTATATTAATACCATTCTTTGATATTATTGGTGTTATTGTAATTATTTCCAGGACTATTAAAGTTCACCTTTCTTGACTTTAGACCAAACAGTATTTCCTTGTTATGTTCTAATCTGGTCCATGCACAGATTCCTCATGATTATAATTAAGTGCTTTAGTATTCCCATTCTTAACATTTTTTTTTATGATCCACAAGGTTAAATGCCTTTGCTTAGTTGTTAAAAGATATATAGACTTTTTCTGGTAGTCTCTGCTTTCAGCTAATAATCATCTGGCATTAGCAATGGTATTCCTAGTTACATACCTTCTTGTGAATCCAACTTGAGTTTCCAGCAGTTCTCTGTCTATATACTGCTACAGTTGCTTTTGAATGATCTTTAGCAAAATTTTCCTTGCCTATGATATTAATTATATCATTTTATAGTTTCCACATTTGGTTAGTTCCTATTTCTTGATAATAGGAAGCAATATGGATTTTTTACAGTATGTTGGTCAGGTAGTTATTTTCCAAATCTCTTGGCTGAAACAAGTTAGCACCTCCCATACTGCAGCAGCATTCTACCAACTGAGATAAAACCCAGCCTGCTATAATGTACCTTGATCATACTCACCCCTTCTCCTACTCTTTCTTATTCCCTCTCATTCTCCCCCATTCTCCCTTCCCCTTCCACTTCTCTAGTATTTCCCACTTAATTTCACATGCTTCTTTTTCCTTCTAACTTCCACATACGAGAAAAAGTGCAATATTTATTTTTCTGGGCCTAGCTTATTTCACTTAACCTGAGCTCTCCAGGTCCAACCATCTCCTGCAGACATGATTTCTTTCTTATATAAGGCTAAATAAAACTCAATTTTGTATATATGTCATATTTCTTTTATTCAGTCATCTGTTGAGGGTCATCTAGGCTGATTCTACAATTTGGCTATTGTGACAACTGACCCAATAAATATGTGTTTGCAAGTATGACTGACTTTGTTTCTTTTGTGTATATTCCTAGAAGTGGTATGGGTAGAAACTCCATAAAGATTCTTATAGTGAGTAGAGTAATTTACACACCACCCTTCCAGTTGTGAATCTGAGTTCTTTTACCATGAACATCTAGCATCTTCAACACCAGTATTTATTTCTTTTCTATTTTCTCCTCTTTCTTTTTTGTCCTTTCTTTCTTTCTTTCTCTTCTTTCTTTCTTTCTTTCTTTCTTTCTTTCTTTCTTTCTCTTTCTTCTTTCTGTCTTTCTTTCTCTCTTTCTTCCTTTTTTCCTTCCTTCTTTTTCTTTCATTTTCAATTTTTCTTGACATTAAACATGTATAATTTCATGTGTTCTACCTTTCAGTCACACTCCCAGGCCTCCTTTTAAATATTTTTTATCTTGATGCAGGGTCTTGCTAAATTATTCAGGCTGTCTCTGCCCTTGAAGTGTTGTGCTCTTCCTACATCTACTTCATGAGTCACTGGGATTATGGGCATGCAACAACACCCCTTGCTGTTTTTTTTTTTTTCTTTCTTAAAAATCATCCTGACTGGGGTGATATGGAATCTCAATACAGTTTTGACTTGCATTTTCCTGATGGTTAAAATTGTAGAATTTGTTTTCTATGTATTTATTGTGCATGTGTACTTCTAAAGTATGCATTTCCATTTTTCATTGACTGACTGGATTACTTGCAATTGCTGATTAATTTTTGAATGCCTTATATATTATAGATCTTAGTACCTTGTAAGATGAATATTGTGCAAATATTTTACTCCCACTCTGTAGGGTGTTCATTCTGTTTTTTTTTTTTTTTATACATTGGCGCAATCGCATTTGATAATTCCCGTTCTTATTTTGTGATCTATTGGAATTTTTCTCAGAAACTCATTACCTATGCTTAGATCTTTAAATGTTTCCCCAGGGCTGGCTTTCTTCCAGCAATTTCAGTATTTTTGTTCTTACTTTTGGGTCTTCAAACCATTCTGAGTTGCTTTTATACATGTTGAGGGATAGGGAGCTATTTTCAGTCTTCTACATATGGATATCCAGCTTTCTCAGCAACACGTACTAAAATGATTATCTTTTTCCAATGTATCATATTAGTTCTTTTGTCAAAAATAGGATAACTGCAGGTGCTTGAGCTTGTTTGTGGATATCTTATTCTATTCAATTGTTCTACTTTTCTGTTTTTGTTCAAGTATCATGCAGTTTTGGTTACTGTGGACCTTCGTAAAATTTGAATGAAGGTATTGTGATTACACATCTTTTTAAAGATTGCTTCAGATATTTGGGGTCATTTGTGTGCATACATGAATTTTAGGACTTTTTAATATTTCTGTGAAGAATGACATTTGAATTTTAATGTGAATTGCATTGAATTATATATTGAATTTGGTAATATGGCCATTTTAACAATATAATTCTCCCTATCCAAGAAGATGGAGGAGGGGTTACATCTTCTAGTATCTTCTTCAATTTATTTCTTCAGTGTTTCATCATTTTCATTGCAGAGGACTTTAATAACTTCAGTAAAGTTTATGCCTAGATATTTTGTGAGACTATTGTGAATGGGAGTGTTTTCTTGACTTCTTTGACTTCTTGCTCTATAGAAAAGATATTCATTTTTATGTTAGTTTTGTCTACTTCTACTTTTGCCAAAAATGATTATTAGATCTAAGAGTCTTCTAATAGTGTCTTTAGAGCATTTTAAGTATAGAATCAACTTATTTGGAAATAGGAATAATCTGAATTCTTCCTTTCCTATCTGTATCCCTTTTACTCTTCTCTCTTGCTTAAATGCTCTTATTTCAAGATCTATATTGAATACCAGTGGGGGTAAAGTACAGGCTTGTCTCATGATTTTAGAAGAAATACTTCCTAATTTTACACATTCAGTATAATTTTGGCTATAGTTCTATTGCTGTTGTTGGGTGACACTGAGTTGAACTTGACTCATAATGACCCTATGTAGAACAGACAAAACACTATCTGACACTGTTCCATGACCTGCAATATTGTCAATGCTTCTCTGTTAGTCCCTTGGTTTTCAATGGTTGGTTGTTTTGGGATTCAGCTCTTGGATACTTCTCCCAAGCGTAAAACACCCACTTTTCCTGAGTGATCTCTCCTTCAAGCACTAACCAGACCCAATCCTGCTTAGATTCCAAGATCAGATGGGATTGTATGCCAGGGTGGTTTGATTATACATCACAGTTCTATTTTGTAAACTCTAAATTATATTGGTGTATGATCCCTCTATTTCTAGTTTCTTCATAGATATTATGGTTGAAGGTTATTGGATTATGTAAAAGTCTTTCTCTGCTTCTATAAACATTATTATGAGATTCTTATCCTTGATTCTGTTTATATGCTATACTTCATTTATCAATTTGTATATATTGAACCATCACCACATTCTGGGAAGCAATCCAACTTGATCATGTTGTATTATATTTTTAATGTGTTGTGGAATTCAGTTTGCAAGTATAGTGGAACCTCAACACTCAACCACAATCTGTTCTGGATGGCTGGGTAAGTGCCAATAAATTTGAGTGCTAAGCACTTTTTTCCACACAAGAAATAATATAAATATATTTATTGGTTCTGACACCATACTGAATGTCTAATTCAGACCCATGTATGCTACTCACCTACATAGCAATAAGATGTTCTATAAATTCATTTTCCTTACTGTTTTTCTCTTTCTTTTACTTGTAGTGTAGGAAAATTTCTTGGGTGCATTATGACCATAATTATAAGTATGTATTCATAGACTTTTTAAAATCCCACAAGATGATGAACACAGAGATGGGACAAGTCTTCACTTCTTGAAATTAACAAGCAAAGTGACATCTTTCACTTTTATTCACTGAGAAGTACATGGGAAAATGTGATGTCTCATACATTTTTTAATGATGTTCAAATGCTGAACAAGTGGTCAAGTATTGAACCAGAATTATCTCAAAAATATTAGTTAAGTATTAAAATGTTCAAAACTGGAATAGTTTTAGAGCCAAGATACTGCTGTATTTTTTTTAGGTTTTTACAGCTATCTTTATCATTAAAATTGGTTTATGTTGTTAATTTTGTTAAGTGTTACCCAGTTGTGTCTCCTCATAGTGACCCTATGCACAATAGAACAAACCACTTCCTGATTCTGTGTCTGACACACGGTCTTACTTATGTTTAAGAACATTGCAGACATTATTTCAATCCATCTAGTTGAGGAATTTGCTTATTTTCATTGACATGCTACTCTCCCAAACAGGATGTCCTTCTCAAGATGTTAGTCCCTCCTGACTACAGGTCTAAAGTATGTAAGATCTAGTCTAGCCAACCATGCTTTCAAGGAGCACTCTGGCAGCACTTCTTCTAGGATAGATATGCTGGTACTTGTGACAGTCTATGGTATATTCAATATTCATCTCCAGAACCATAATTTGAAAGCACCAATTCTATCCTGTCTCCCTTATACAATGTCCAGTTTTCACAACCATATGAGGTCCCTGAAAATAGCATGGCATAAATCAGTTTCATTTTTGTGTTCAATAGTGCATATTTAATATTTACTTTTCCACACTCTAAAGACATCTTTTTCAACAGATTCCACAAAACAATTTTTTTCCTTAATCTCTTGACTCTTCTTTCCATGGGTATTGATTGTTGAGTCAAGTAAAGCAAAATTGTGGACAATCCCAATCTTTTCTCCATTTCCATGCAGGTGCTTACTATCCCAATTGTAAAGATTTTTGTTTTCTTGGCAGTGAGAAACAATCTGTACTGAAGGACACATTCTTTGATTTTCATTGGTAAATGTTTCAAATCCTGTTCACTTTCAGCACAGTTGTGTCATCTGCTTAATGCAGTTTATTAATGAGCCTTCCTCCAGTCATGATGGTATAGTCTTCTACATAAAGTCCAGTTTCTCAGATTATTGTTTAGCATAGAGTTTGAAGAGGTACAGTGAAAAGGATACAGCTCTGTGACAAACCATTCTCAATTTTAAAGCAAGCAGTGCTTCCTTATGCTTTTCACACAATGGCCACCTGGTCCATGTACAGATTCCTGATAATTACAATGAAGTGTTCTGAAATTCCCATTCTTCTCTGTGTTATCCACAATTTTTATGATCCACAGTCAAATGCTTTTGCATGGTTGATAAAACCTATATAGACATTTTTCTGGTATTCTCTGCTTTCAGGTAATGTCCATCTGACATGAACAATGATGTCCCTGGTTCCCTGCCCTCTTCTAGATCTAGCTTACTTTTTCTGGCAGTTCTCTGTGTACTTACTGGTGTAGTCATTTTTGAGTCATATTTAGCAAAAATTTGCCTGCATGTGATAATAATGATATTTGTTTGATAATTTCCCCAATTTGGTGGATACACATTCTTGGGAATAGATACAAATATGGATCTCTCTTGGTCAATTGGTCAGGGAACTGTTTTCCTAATCTCTTGGCATAAACAAGTGAGCACCTCCATTGCTGCATCTGTTGAAACATCTCAATTGATATTCCATCAATTGCTGGAGTCTTGTGTTTCACAAATTTGTTCAAGGCGGCTTTCACTTTTACCTTCAGGACCATTGGTTTGTGATCATATGCAATCTGTTGAGATGGTTAGTCATCTACCAATTCTTTCGGGCATAATTTCTCTGTGTACTCCTTTCATCTTCTTTTGATGTTTCCTGTCTTGTTTAATATTTTCACTGTAGAATCCTTCACTATTGGCATTCATGCTTGAATTTTTTCTTCAATGTTTTAAGCTTGAGAAAAACAGAGCATGTTCTTTCCTTTTGTTTTTCTATCTGCAGCTCCTTGTACATGACATTATAAGTTTGATTTTATCTTCTCCAGCTGACTTTTTTGAAATCTGCTTAGCTCCTTAAATTCATCATAACTTCTTTTTACTTTAGCTGCTAAATGTTTAAGGGCAATTTTCAGAATCTCTTTGACATGCAATTTGGTCATTTCTTTTTTTCCTGTCTTTTTCATAACCTTTTGATTTACTCATGAATGATGTCTTTGATGTCATGCCACACTTCTTCTGGTCATCTATCATTAGTTTCTAATGCATTAAATTTGATCTTGGGGTGGTTTCTCAACTCAAGTAAGATATACTTAAGGTCATACCTTGGCTCTCGTATGCTTTTTCTAATTTTCTTCAGTTTTTGTTTGAAGCTGTATATGTGCAGTTGATGATCTCATCCACAATCATCACTTGGTCTTGTTCTGATATTTGATACTGAATTTTTCTATCACTTCTTTCCCCAAATGTATTCATTTTCGTCCCTGCATGTTCCCTCTGGTGAATTCTATATGTACAGTCACCATTATATTTGTGAAAAAAAATGTGTTTGCAATGAAAAGATCATTGGTCTAACAATATTCTATCATATGATCTCTAGTATCATTTCCATCACCAAGACCATAGTTTCAAACTACTGAGCCTTCTTTGCTTCCAACTTTTGCATTCCAATCACCAGAAATTATGAATACATCTTGATTGCATGTTTGATCTATTTCAGATTGCAGAAGTTGGGGAAAATGTTTCCTGTCTTTATTTGTGGCCTTAGTGGTGGTGTTATAAATTTAAATAATGGTCATATTAACTGGCCTTCCTTGTGGGCATATGGATATCATTGACAGCATTGTACGTCAGGATAGATCTTGGGACGTCATTTTTCATAATGAATATAACCCCATTTCTCTTTAATTTGTCATTCCCAGTATAGTAGAACATATGATTATCTAATTCAAAATTGTCCATCCCAGTACATTGTAGCTCACTGGTGGCTCAAATGTTGATGTTTATGTGCTTCATTTCCCTTTTGATGATTTCTAATTTTACTAGATTCATACTATGTATATTCCACATTCCAACTATTCATGGATGTTTAGAGATGTTTTTCCTCACTTTGTGTTGTGGTACATAAACAGATGGAGGTCCCTGGGACTTTACTCCATTCCTGCCTTTAAGTTATATCCTACGTTTAGGGGGAAATCCTTCCCTAGTTGTCCTTTGAGTGCCTTCCATCCTGGTAGTTTCATTTTCTGGCAATAAATCTGACAGTGTTTCTCAGATTTTCATGTTTTCAATGGCCTATTGTTTCAGGAGTGGGCTGCCAGGTCCCACTCTCTAATCTGTCTTAGTCAAGAAGCTCAGCTATAAACTGTCTACCATGGGTGACCCTGCTGGTATCTCAAACACTGGTAGCATGGCTTTCATCCTCACAGGAAAGCACCAGACTCCATAATAGTTTTCTATTTTGTGGTGTCCTCATCTGGTGTTTTTATGAAGGTAATACTTTACAGAGTGAGTCTGGAAATGTCCCTGCCCATTCTTTTTGTTTGTTTGTTTTTGTCTGTATGGTACAGGAGGTTCAAGTCAGTGCCTCACACTTGCATGCTTTGTAAATGCTGTGTCACTGAGCTACACCCTCAGCCCATTTTTTCACTGTTTAGGACAGGGTCTCACTAAATTATGTAGAATGCCTCTGGTCTCAACTTGAGATTCTCCTGCCTTTGCCTCTTGAGTCACTGGGATTACAGGTGTGTGCCACCACACCTGACAGTGTTCATTCCAATTCTGTTCCATGGAATATTTTTAGGCCATTGCTCTTATTCATTCTTTATAAGTTTTTGGAATTTAACAGTTAAATTGTCTGATCCTGGGATTTTCTTTGTTGAGATTTTTTTTATTTACAATTGCAGTCTCTTTTTCTTATTACTCTTTATTTTATTGGGGGGGGGGTTCTCTTGAATCAGATCTGACTCATAATGATCCCATATCAATGGAACAAAATACTCCATGACACTGTGCCATGCTGGACACTATGTCAGTTCTTCTCTGCAATTCAGAGGGTGTTTCAGTTGCTGATTGCTTGGGGATTTCTTTGGGAGTGGGCTGCCTGTTCCTTTTCTCATTTTTTTAATGTTGATGGTCAATCCTAGTGCCTCAGTGAGTGCAGAATGGCACTTTACCAACTGAGCTAAACCCTAGCCCCTGCTTGCTACTTGTCTGTTTAAATTTCTTGTACCCTTGTGGCTCTGTTTTGGTAGGGAATTTATACATTTCTTCGAGATTTTTCAAATTTGGGGAATATAACTTTTCAAATTTATCTCTGATGATCATATGGATTTCACTGGAATATTGTAATGTCATCTTTTTATCCTTAATTTTCTTAATTTGTCATTCACTGTTTTTATTTTGATTAGTTTGGCTAAATATTTGTCAGTCTTCTTTATTCTTTCAAAGAGCCAACTATATTATTTTATTTTATTTATTTTCTTTGCATGTTTCTGAGGCTAAGCAAGTGCAACAATCTCTTACTATGCTTTTTTTTATTATGTTTGGAAACATTGTGTCACTGAGTTTTACAGAATGCGTCTGGCCTAAAACTTCTGATCATCCTGCCTTACCATCTTAAATTGCTAGAATTGTGGACTTGCATGAGAGCGCCCAGGCTGCACTGTACTTTTGGTTCCCATTTCATTGTTTCAATGCTAATATTTTTGTTTCATTGTATTAATATTTGGATTGGCTTCTTCTTGTTTTTGCAAGAACTTGAGGTGCATCATTAGGTTATTTATTTGAGATTTTTTTCATAGTATGAGGGTTTGAACCCAGGGTTTCACACATTTTTTTCCAAGCACTCTAACTTTGAGCTGCACACAAAGTCCATTTTTTTAATCTTTTATTTTGTGTCAGGGTTTTGCTAAGTTACATAGGCTACCTCTGGCCTTGAACTCATGATCCTCCTGCCTCTGCCTCCCAAGTTTCTGGGTTTACAAGTGTGTGTCACCATGTCCAGCAAGATCTTTCTGATTTTTAAATATACGTATTTAAAGTTATAAACTTCCTCCTTAGAATTGCTTTCTTTTTGTCATCCAAGTTCCGGTATGTTGTGTTTTCATTTTTACTTATCCAAGGAAATTTTATATTCTCCTCTGATTCCTTTGATGACACTGATTATTCAAAATGTAGTTTTTGATCTCCATATGTCTATGTACTGTCTATAGTTTCTCTAGTGGTGAATTTCAAGTTTTATTCTGTTGTGATGTGATAAAATATGTTATTTTAAATTTTTCTGTTTGTTAAGACTTGTGTTATGTCCTAAAATATGATTTTGAAGAAATTTACATGGGGTATTGTTAAGTGTGTGTATTCTGCAGCTTTTGGATGGAATATTCTGAAGATATTTGTTAAGTCCATCTGATCTATACTGTCATTTAGTTCTGATGTTTTTAATTTTATTTAATTTTATTTTATTTCGCATTATTCACTTTCCTATTGGTGGGAGTGGAATACAGAGGTCACCCACAACTTTGATATCTACCTGTACTTTTATGTTCAGCAGTATTTTAGGTCTTGTTTATATGGGGTTTGTTTTGATATTGACTATGCTAACATTTGATGTATATGTGTACAATTATTATTGTCTTGATTGATCGTTGTCCTTATCAATGTAAGATGACCTTCTTTATCTCTTTTGATTAGTTTTGATTTGAAGTTTATTTTTCCATATATAAGTATAGCTAGTCCTGTTTCCTTTCATGTACCATTTTCTTAAAATATATTTTTGCAATCCCCCTATGTCTTTATTTTTTAAATATTTTTTATTATTAATAATTTATTTTGCCATTCTAGGTGATTGAATCCAGAACCTCACACATGCTAAGCAAATAGTTTACGATTGAACTGCATCCCAAGACTCATTTTTATTTTTCACTCTGAGACAGGGTCTTGTTAAATTTTACAGACAGCCTCTATCCTTGAACATGCAAACCTGCTTCAGACTCCCAAGTGGCTGAGCTTACAAGTATGCACTATGGCATCAGCTAGTTTCTGTATTTTATTTAGGAAATTGAGACATTAATATTCAGAATAATTTTTAAATGCTATGTGTTAATACCTATGATTTTGCTCTATTTATAATGTTTGATTCCTCATCTTCATTTGCTTATCTATTCTTCTAGTGAGAATCCAGTGTTTAATGCATGTTTTGCAAGTGCTCACCCCCTGAGCTGCAACCCTAGCTCATTTTTCATTTTTTGTTTTGATACAATAGTTTTACTAAGCTATGCAGGCTGCCTCTGGCCTCGAATTTGTGATCTTCTTGCTTCCTCTTCCCAAGGTTCTGGGTTACAAGAGAGCATCATCTTGTGAGGCTACAGAATAATTCTTTACTGCATTCTCATAATTGTGTTTGTCTTTTTGTTTGCAGAATTTCTTTAAAAATATATATATATATATATATACATATACGGGGCTGGGATTTAGCTCAGTTGGTAAAGCTCTGCGCTGCAGTCTCTGAAGTCCCGAGTTCAATTCCCAGCACTGCAAAAATAGGAGAAGGACCTGGAAATCCACTCCCAAGGCAATCCTGAAACAGTCTGCCATTGAAAACCCTATGAGGGTAGCTATGAGTCGGACACCAACTCGACGGCACCTAACAACAACAACAACAACAACAACAACAACAATACACATATACACACACATATATATATGTATGTGTGTATATATATGTATATATATACACATATATATGGCATATATGGCATATATATGAATATATATATTCATATAATATATATATATATATATATATATATATGCCATACCACTGTGGCATCCAAACCCATCTTATCTTGGAAGCTAAGTAGAGTTGGCCTGGTTAGTCCTTGGATAGGAGATCACCTGGGAAAGGAGATCATCTGGGAACACCAGGTGCTGCAGTCTTGGGAGAAAGATCTGGCAGACCACTTCCAAAACAGTTATTGAAAACACTATCAATAGCAAAGAAGCACTCACAATAGTGTCAGGCATGGCACAGTTTCAGGGAGTTTTTGTTCCCTTGTACACAGGGTCACTATGAGTATGAGCTGACTCAACATTACCTAATAACAGTAACACAGGGCTGGCCTAGTGGTCATGAATTCCTTTAGTCTGCCTTTATTGTAGAAAGTTTTTTTTTTATTTCTTATTCAATTAGGAAGGATGATTTTATGAATACCATAATTGACTTTGATGGTTTCATTCAGGAATTGAAAGCCATGCCCTCCTGGCTTTTGTTGTTGTTGTTAGGTGCCGTGGAGTCGCTATCCAACTCATAGCGACCCTCATAGGGTTTTCAATGGCTGACTGTTTCGGGATTGCCTTGGGAGTGGATTGCCAGGTCCTTCTCCCATTTTTGTGGCGGTGGGAATTGAACTCGGGGACCTCAGAGACTGTAGCACAGCGCTCTACCAACTGAGCTAAATCCCAGACCTCCTGGCTTTTAGTGTTACTAAATCTGCTGTCATTCTAACGGGTATTTCCATTATAGGTGACTTGGCACTTCTGTCTTACAAATTTCAATACTATTTTTTCTGTATAAAGTTTTAACTCTAATATATTGGTCTGCAACCCTACCACTATGGCATCTAATCTCATCAGATCTTGGAAGCTAAGCAAGACGAGGCCTGGTTAATACTTGAATGGAAGACCACCTGGGAACACCAGGTACTGTAGGTTTGGGAGAAGGATCCACCAACCCATTCTCAAGAAATAATCCCCAATTCAAACCCTATGAATAGCAGAGAAGCACTAACAATACTTTTCCACCTGTGTATTATGGTTGCCATGAGTTGAACATATGAGACAGCACCTAACAACAATAATATATGGTGGAGACACTCTTTTTTTGGATTTGTCTGGCATTCTAAATGCCTACTGTACCTGCATGACTATCTCCTTTCCAAAAGTTGACAAATATTCTATTATTTTATTGAATGTGCATTCTGTACTTTTACTTTGTACTTCTTCTATATCTATGACTTATATATTTGTTCTTCTAATGGATATCCATATGTCTTTTAGAGTTCTACTCACATTTTCCTATGTTTGTTCATTACTATTTGACTGTTATAATTCACCTGCCTTTACTTCAGGGTATGATAGTCTGTTATTCATTAGTTCAGTCCATTGGTGTAGTTTCTACTGAGTTTTTTTTTCTTATTTTGCTTTTTATTTTCACAATTTCAATTTTTTTCAGTATTTCTATCTCCTTATTGAATTCCTCTTTCATATCCTATGTTGTCTTCATTATTTTATTCAGTTCTTTATTTGCGTGCTCTGATTTTATTCACAGGATTATATCCCCTTTCATTTCATTGATCATTTTTGTAATATTTTATAAAAATTATTTGGGATTTTTTGACTTCACCATCATCAGAATCTGTCACTGTAGAAACATTAACTTGTGTATGAGTCATATTGCCTTGTTTTATTCACACTTGTGTTTCTGCATTTGAACATATATATCAGAGGTCAAGTCATTGGTTGTATATTTTAACCTATCATAGTTTTTCATTTGAATTATTCAAATTTTAGGTGGGATAAGATTGTAACAAGTTTGAGGTGTAGTTTCTTCCCACTAGTCTAGTGGGAAGAAACTAGTGTGTTTAAGTAGCAAAATTCACCCAACTCACCCAACGTACTCAAGGTACTGGGACCTATCTCAGAGCAAGAATTCAAGAGAGGAAAGCAGACTTCAGAAGCAACAGCAACTGATAGACAAATCAAAGAATATACTCTAATGGCCAATTCAAACCAAGCACCACCACAACTCTAATTAATAAGAGTAGGAATGCAAACAAAGTAAGAGGACTATTACTGGTGAGTAGTATTAGAGAAACAGAAAGTCAATAGAAGAATAAGGAAAAAGTAAATGGAAAGGGGGGAACAAGAAGAAGGAAAGGATAGGACTGATTTGGTTAAAGGCAAAGTGAAAGAAAAAATAGTAAACAGGCAAAAACAATGAAAATAAATAATTGTAGTTGGGAGAAAGGTAGAAAGAAGAATAAAGGACACAGAGACAATTCATGTCAAATAGCCCTGTGCTCAGAAAGCTGTGGCAAAGAGACCTCAAGCCCTAGGCCTGTCTCCCACTTATAGTAAGATCAGAACTAAAAAAAAAACTAACAAGTACAAAAACAAAATAAACAAAAAACAAATGAGGAAAATGAAAACAAAACAAAATAATACAAAAAAAACACAAGATAGGTCAAATTAGATCATAGAAATTAGAAACTGAATGCATAAACAGTAAAAGGCAAGTATAAAAGGAAAAATGGGGAAAAATGAACTTGCTTAAAGAAATAGAGTAAAAATATATATTGATATTTAAATTGTTGGTCTCTTTTAAAAAGTTTATAAAGAAAATCAAATAATCAAGGGAAAGATAAAGAAGGCAAAAAAGATGGAAAATGAAACAAAATGTTAACTTTTTAAATTAAAAATAAAAATAGGAATGTGGGTTTCCCATTCCCTAAAGATGTCACTTACATGGGTCACAGTGAAGAATATGGATCTATATTGACTTGTTGTTGTTGGGTGCCATCGAGTCAAGTCTGACTCATAGTGACCCTCATAGGGTTTTCAATGGCTGACTATTTCGGGATTGCCTTGGGAGTGGGTTGCCACGTCGTTCTCCCATTTTGCGGTGCTGGGAATCGAACTCCGGACCTCAGAGACTGCAGAGAAGCTCTCTGCCAACTGAGCTAAATCCCAGCCCCTATATGGACTAGCTTTTCTATTTTCTGGCCATTTGGGCTGGTGCTACCCACCAAGGTCAGAGCCTTTGTGTTGCTTGTCTTACTCTAATATCCTTTATGTTGTTTGCCTAACAACTAAGGGATGTGGTTTGTGGGTAGAGTTAGCAGTTATTATTACTCATGGTGGTTTCTCTGCTTCTCAGGATTTGATAGGGTAGACCACATGTTACTAAGTCCTAGTCCCTGATGCCCTCTGTGTATGCCTTGACCTTGGCTCCTCAACTTGGCTTAGCCAAACAGTGCACAGAAACTCTTGTATTTAGCTTACCCACTTAAGGTCCATATTAGGAGTAACTCCCAGGCCTCTCTACGGAGCCCATCAGTTTTCTACTTCATAGAGTTCGCAACAGTTCTGACTCAAAGCTTTACTCATACAGTTGGACCACCTTGGCATGCCAGCTCTCAGTTCATGCCCACCTGGCACTTGCTGTGGGTTCCTGAAGAGCTCAATAAAGGGATGCTTGCCACTAATGCCATACACTCAGAAAAGGTCATATCAAAATGGCTCCCCACCACTGTGCCATAAAAGAATGTCAGAAAGAAGAGAGAATTCTCCCAGCTCCTCTACCATTATGTAGACTACAGGACTCTGGTCTGACTAGAGTACACTTCTACTGGGTATGGAAATAGTGTTAGTTGTGTTTTCAGTATTTCTATTTTCTATTATTTATTCTCCATCCCTCCTTCTGTCATGGTGTCATTATGTAGTGCAATAGCAGCTGTGGGTTCCTTCTCTCTCTCTCTCTCTCTTTCTGTCTCCCAAACTTCAAAGCTTCTCTCTCTCTCTCTCCCTCTCTCTGTCTCTCTCTCTCTCTCTCTCCCTCCCTCCCTCCCTCCCTCTCTCTCTCTCTCTCTCTCTCTCTTTCTCAAATTATATCTGTTTGCACCTGAAACTATGATGCATATTTTATGAGGCTCTTCCTCTATCTTTTGCTTCAGCTTCCCCCCTCTTTAGCTACTGCACTTTGTTTTTATGTGGGCAATATGACCAGTGGAGCAGATTTTCTCATTCTGTTCCATTTCAAAGCCTTCTATTTTTAACATTTTTATTTTAATAGAGAATGGTTCACCATCTTACCTATTCTTATTTTTCTTCAATATAGACTTAATATATAATTATGAATATTGTTTTTGTTCTTTTAAGTATACAGATTTCTAATAAGATGACCTTTAAAATGATAGGATTTAGACAAGGGTGTAAAATAGTATGATTAAAGTCAATAATGTCTTATTACTTTCATTAACTCAAAATTCTCTGAGCTTCCTTAATTAAATAAATTTTGGAAAAGTTTTATTCATAACATTGGATTACTTAATGTGGGACATTTTAGATGTTATGCAATAGTATTATTTAAAAGAAAGAAAGAAAGAAACAAGAAAGAAACAAAGAAACAAAGAAAAAGAAAGAATAAAGAAAAGAGAAAGAAAGAAAGAGAGAAAGAAAAAGAAAGAAAACTGTTGCCAGACACCCTGGTGAATACCTTATGAGTCTGAGGCAAGAAGATCACAGGTTCCAGGCCAGAGGTAACCTGAGAAACTTAGGAAGACTTATGCAAGAATTAAAAAATACAAAAAGAAAGAAAGTGGAGGGGGATTGGGGTTGTGGTTCAATAGGAGAGCCTTTTCAGGAATCAAGGCCCTAGGTTCAAATTCCTGTGCTGAAAATAACATAAATAAATAAATAAATAAATAAATAAATAACAATAAATAAGTAAATAAATAAATACAATAATCAAACAGTAAAACCCATTTAACTTGTTAGTTTGTGTCATTTAAAATTCTATTTTATGGTATTAGCATAAATTATAGCTGAAATGCCTGCAGCCTTGTTAGCATGGGATCTGATCTCATCTGAATCTGAAGCTAAGCACGGTTGGGCCTGGTTAATATTTGGATAGGAGACCAGCTGAGAGCACCAAGTGCTGTAGGCTTGGGAGAAGGACCGTCATCCCCACTCCCAAAGAACAATCAGCCATTGAAAATGTTATGAATAGTAGAGAAACACTGACCATAGTGCCAGGTATGACACAGTATTAGGTAATGTTTCCTTTGTCGTACTTAGGGTCCATATGAGTTGGCTCCTACTTCATGGCACCTAACGACATACAGCTAAAATACATATAATGTTTTTACCTTTACTACAATTATCTTCCAAAAATACTTTACAATATTGTTCTTTCTAACTTAAACTCTGTAGAAATTTTTAAAAAGGCAGTAATTCATTATTAGTAAATATCCTAATGCCAAGTGTTAATATATTTATTTTATCTGATTATTTAAAATCAATTGTAACAGATACATGTAATTACAATATATTTTCAAAGGTTACTATAACTTCATGGAATTTTCTAAATCTGTAGAATGAAATATCATTTAAAAATCTCTGAATTTTGTCCACTTATGATAGACTCTGTTGGGAACTGAAATGTTTTCCTAGTTGATGTGAGAATTTTAACTTTTGCCCACAATTAAAAACAAATAAAAGTATGGTCAGATGTCATGTAAAGTTTAAATTTAAGGAAAATAATGGATGACATATGCAAAATATAATACACTGGATCACACCATTTCTTAGGATTTTTTTTTTTTTTGGACAGTGTCTTTATTGTTCTATAACACAACTGGACTGGAAATATTTATGTAGTCCTAACTGGCCTGGAACTTGCACTGATTCCTCTGCCTCTGCCTCCCTATTGCTAGGAATACAGGTGTACACCACCACACCCAACCTTTATACACTGATTTTTAAAATTTAATTTGTCAGAATATCTTTCTGTATTGAAAGAAATGAGTGACAAGACATAAAAAGACATGAAAAACTTAAGTTCATATTACTAAATGTCAGACCTCCATCTTAAGGAGCTACAAGATATAAGATTCCAAATCTGGGATTCTATAAATAAGCAGAATTATGGAGATAATAAAAAGATCAGTGGTTTCCAGTGGTTGAGGGAGAAGGTGATGAATACACAGAGTATACTGGAATTATGTTGTTGTTGTTAGGTGCTGTCGAGTCATGTCTGACTCATAGAGACCCTTATAGGGTTTTCAATGGCTGATGGTTTTGGGATTGCCTCAGGAGTGGGTTGCCACGTCCTTCTCCCATTTGTGTGGTGCTGGGAATCAAACTCGGGACCTCAGAGACTGCAGAGCATCGCTCTACCAACTGAGCTAAATCCCAGCCCATACTACAATTATAGAGTTTGAAAATACTCTATGATAATGTAGTTGTGGATACATGCCATACATTCAACAAAACTAGTAGAATGTAGAACACAAAAATAAATTACATATTAACACCAATACAGGCTGTACATTTCTTATTCATACTACATTGAATCAGAAATGTTTCAGAATTCAGTATTTTTCCAGATTTTGGAGTGCCTTTACATAATGAGATATCTTAGAGATGTGATCAAATCTAAAAACAAAATTCATTTTTGTTTCCGAGACACCAATTGGGAGAAGGACCTAGCAACCCACTCCCAAAACAATCTGCCATTGAAAACCCTATGAATAGCAGAGAAGCACAAAAATACTGTTTTGCCAGCTGTATGTAGGTACCTAACAACAACAGACACCAAATACATATAGTTTGAAAACAATTTTGTATGATATTTTTGAGGTACCTGTATTTTGAATCTGACTTATACATTGAGGTCAGATATAGAATGGTCCCCTTGTGTTATCATGTTTATAATCAAAAGTTACAAATTCTGGAGAATAAGAGGTCTTGAATTTTTGTTAAGGCATGCTCAATCTGTATTAACAAACCATATTATCATGCACATGACTTATCCTATATATGAAAATAATCACTTTATGATATTAGATTAATATTTAAATCCAATCACTACTGAATTTTTCATGTATATTTTTAAAACCTTGCAAAAACATTAAAAAATTCCACAATTTCTTATTTAACATACTTGAAATCCCATAATGAATTTGCATTGTAGAAGTACTGTGTTGAAGAAATATCAAACTAGTTCTCAAACGCTTGCTGAATAAAAAAGGAAGTAGAACAAATCCACAAGTGTTTATAATACATAAGAAATAATAATAGGGAAAATTATGGAAAGACAACAAAATGATGAGTTAGAGGACAGAGGGAAACATTTTTAGAGTGGGGTAATTTAGAATAATGTCCTCTAATGAAGTTCGTGTATATCTATACCTTGAAGGAGGATTTCTTGAGTTAGGACCATTCAAAATTTTCTAGATATTCTCAGTACCTTTTCTCAGTATATTAATAACTTTATTTTTATAATTTCCTGCTCTCATAATCTACAATAAAAGTATCCATATGCTTCTAGATCTGTACATACATATCACATCAGCATTTAACTGTATTTTAGGCTAATATAGAAATGGCAGGCATATATGTTTGTAACTAATCAAAATCATCCATGATTTCAGAAGAAATATCAAAAGCAATGTTTTCATTATGCTAATACCTAGGACAAATAAGTGGAAATTATGAAAATGAAATAAAACATATGCAGATAAAATATATTTTGTAGAGCCCTAGCAACAGAACTATTTATTACTTTTGTTGGAAATTCAATGGGAAATCAGTGAAGCCTTTGGGACAAGAGAGTAAGATGATAGACCGTGACTTAAACAGCATAGATCTCACCAGCTATTTAATCTGAATTAATAACAGATTGGTATTTCCCTCTATGACCTTAATATTAAGAAGATTTAGGAACATTTGACTGAGGAAATTACTTTAATGTGACACATTCTAATGGTAATAATGGAAACTCAACTCTCTCTTTGTTGATGTCCCTTCTTTTCCAATTTATTTCCTAGGTTTGCAATTCAACTGGAAGTTAAATACAATTCTCTCATTTAGGCAGGAGCATCAAATAATTTATCTTTCTTTAGCTTTTAAATCTACATGAATTTGATATTCAAGCTTATTTTTAATTGAAAACACATTCCAAAGGTCATCAATAAAATCTATTATGTTCAGAGAACTGTTTTAGATGGTAACTTGCTCTGGTTATTAAGCTTCATTTCTCATTATATACCACATTATCCTTCTGGAAGTATGTATGTTATTTTATTTTATTTTATTTCTGGGCTTCCACAGAAATTTCAGAAATTTTTTCTGATGTCTTCTTCATTTAGTGGAAACACAAGTATTGACATTACTTGTTTGCTGATTTTTTGCCTATCTTATATTTTGATTTTTTGTGCAATTGCTGTGCTGCATGAGCCTGTTTGCTTTCATATTTGTGCAGAGCCTAGCCCAAGATTTATGAGAGTTCCTTTAATAGTTAGGGTATATCCTATAATGCTGCATAAAATAGAAACTTATCTCAGAAAAAAATAAAAATAAATGAAGCAATCAACAAATAAGCAAATAACAGAAAGACAGTGGTTTAGATAAGACAGGGCTGTATTTCGCTTGGTCATTTTCCAAGTTTTTTTTTTAAGAAACTTGATTTATTTCATCATTCTATCTAAATACTTCTCAAAGGGTTCTTCTTATACCTAAGAATTAAGCAAATTAAAGAGAGCTGTTTCTATTCTAGATTGTGAAAAGTGAAAGAAAGGAAATCTAGGGCCAACAAATTTGTACTTAAGAAAATCATCTGTAGATTGGTCAGTCTGTCATCAAACATGCTATTGTCCCAAACTTGGTCTTCAATCTACAACTAAATGAAATGAAAAAAAAAATTGACTCTGCAAATGGTATGATGGTTAAAACTGGGAAGTTTTCTACCCCTAGGAAAATCTGCCTCCATATGTCTGTCAGCTTGTAATGCTCTGGGGTCTTGTCTGTTGTTGTGATGCTGAAAGTTTTGCCACACATACTTCAGGTACCAGCAGGTCCATGCATAGCAGACATATTCCTACTGAGTTTCCATACTAATATAGGCTAGGAAGAAGGAGTTGGCATCACACTACTGAAATAATTAGCTATTGAAAACCCTATGAATAGCAGAGAAGCATTGTCAAATATAGTGCCTGTAAATGAGCCCTCTAGGCTGGAAAGAAGGTTAGAAACTACTGGGGAAGATTTGTCTCCTCAAAGAAGATCTTAATGATGGGAATGGAATAAAGCCCTTCTGATCATCTTTTGGTTCTCTGGCATGATTCAAAATGAGAAGAAATATAACAGCTACAACATTGGGATTAACATAGAAAGGTTCTGTACGTGGCATAGTGTCAGGTAGTGATTTGTTTGGTTGTACCTAAGGTCTCTATGAGTTGGATCCAACTTGGTCACACTAAACAACAAAAGGAAAATCAAAGGATTGAAAATATAGGATAGTTATTACACAAACAAATTCATTTACTCCATTAGTCTCATTTTAGAAGTCCCTTTTACTATGATTCTATTAATTCCCTGTAATTATCTCCCCCTCTAGATTCCTCAGATTGATAGTACTGTTCTCTTTCTCAGAACTCTCCTATTTACTTAGTTTTCTATTGATTCTAATGTAGGGGAGCACTAGCTAACTCATACTGATTCAGCAAGAATCTTATATTTGATACTTTCTTCAAAAGAAAAAAGCTTTTCTTAAAATATTTTTCTTGTAAGTGGTTGAAGTTTTACTTTATCAATTTTTGTTATTTTACATATTATTTTCATAATAAATATATGTAAACTACTTTCTCTTCTTTCTTAGAAACCCATGAGAAATTTGGTCTGCACTATTAAATTTTGTAGAAGAGCTAAAACATTTTGCTTATATTCTTTGATAAGCTCTGTTCTAATGATTCTGATATCTTCCTCTAAAATTTGATCTCCATTTTGTTTTTGTGCATATTGCCATACTTAGCATTTTATTCTGTATTTCCTAATTGATCATTAGATATTTCCATTTTAATTTTATTGTTTGTTATCCTGTTGATGAAATTTTCTTTTTTGAATTTTAATAACATTTAAACCATTTTCTCAAAATATTATCCTCTTCCCAGGTAAAATGTAGATGCTCCTTGACTTACAGTAAAATTACAACTTAATAAACCCATCAAAAATTTAAAATATTATAAATCACATTTTCATTGGTTATATCTCTCCTAGTTTATAAACATCATTGTTGTTAGATTCCAGCAAGTAGCTGTCCAACTGATAGTAACCCTATGTACAACAGGGAAAACAACATTGTTAGTGCTTCTCTGCTATTCATAGGGTTTTCAATGGTTGACTTTTTTTTTTTTTTTTTGGTTGGGGGGAGTAGGTTTCCTGGTCTTTCTCCTAACCCTGGAGTACCTGATGTTCCCAAGTGATTCCCCATCAAAGTACTAACCAGGCTCAACCTTGCTTAGCTTCTGAGATCTGATGGAATGGGATGCCACAATGGTAAGGCTTAAGGCAGTAAACATAAAAGCTTAGCCAAACTAACCTTAAACATACTTAGAATATATTTTATTATAAATTTGGGTAAAATAATCTAATGTAAAGCTTATTCTAAATATAGTGTAGATTTATATAGCCATGTAATTTACCAAATAGTATACTGAAGGAGCAAAACATTTTGGTTATGTGGGCATAGTATCACAACATCTTAAAAGTTAAAAATTGCAAATGAGGCTATCATAAGTTGGACATTGTCTGTATTTTCACAAGTCTGCTCTTCTTTGAAACTACTATCATTTTATTTTGTTCAGCAGGATTTGGTTCCATTAACTTCACATCAGAATCTCTCCATCCATAATAGCATTCATCTGCAGTTATATTCATGGAGTCTCCCAATGTTTGAAAACAGAAATGTAGGAACTTACCATTGGGACCTTTTTCTATCAAATTTGCTATTCAAATAAACTTTCTAAAATATACAAGTGAACTGATTGAATGATGTTCATAATTTTTAGTTCTACATATGGTGTCTAGTAAATATATCCTAGCATAGTCTTCTTAGCCTTCTATCCCATTTATATTTTCCTATCTCTTACAAACCAGTTACCATATATATATATATATATATATATATATATATATATATATATATATATATGACCATATATATGTGAATTTTATGAAGCTTTGTGCCCCTGCATTTGGAGAATATATATCAGGTAACATTAAGGGTTCCTGATTGATTTTTCCTTTAACTAATATGTAATGTCCTTCTTTGTCTCTTCTAATTAGTTTTGGATTAAAGTTTAATCTATATGAAATTTGCATCACAACTCCGGCTTTTTTGTTTTGTTTTGTTTTCCAACCTTTAATTCTCAAATTTTATAGTCTTTGTGTGTTAAATGAGTCTCCTGAATGGCACATATGTATTGCCAGTGTATGTATTTTAATTGGTGAGTTAAGACTATTTACATTGAGAATAATTATTAAGAGGGGTTTATTATTATGCATCAAATCAGCATTTGTTACTGGTTTTGATTCTTATTTATCTTATGTCATTCTTAATTCCCTCTTGTGTTAATTGTTCATTTCTTTGATCTCCTATGTGGAATTGTCTTACCTCCCCTTTACTTGGTAGTTGATAGAGGATGCTCTGCAATGCTGGTTTGGTGGCTGCAAATCATTTGAACTGGGCAATATCAGAGAATGTCTTGTACTCAGCATTTTGAAAGACAACTTTACTGGATAGGGTAGTCTTGGTTGGGTGTTATTCTTTTTCAGAGCTTAGATGATTGCCATCCAAGCTTTCCTAGTCTTTAATGTTGTGGAGAAGTACGCTGTTGTTCTGATAGTTTTGCCATTGTAGGTAAGTTGGCACTTCTCCCTCACTGATTTCAGAATGGTATCTTTGTACTCTAAGTTTAAAATCCTAATTATAATGTGCTATGGGGAGGATTTGTTTTGGTCTACTAGAGGGTTCTGAATGATTCAAATGTATATATATCCAGCTCTTGCCTTAGATTTGGAAGGTTTTCATCTAATATCTCTTGGAATAAATCTTCTAATCCTCTCATGTTGTTTTCTGGTCCTTCATGGTCCCCCTGAATTCTTAGTTTTTTTTTTCTCTCTCACTTTTTCAGAAACCTCTTGGAGATCTTGTTGATACTGTTTCATCATTCTCTCCAACTTGGCTTGTGAATAATTAATATCTTGCCTCTATTCATCTGCAATGATTATCCTATTTTCAGCTTCATCTATTTTGGAGACTGAAGATTCTATTAAAATATTTATTTCATTCAACTTTCTTTGCATCTCAAGGATTGCTGTTTTTTTTTTTTTAATTTTCAATTTATTTGGACAATTTTTCCTTCAAATGAGATATCTGTTTACATAGAGCTTCAAGCAAACTGGGGGTGTTTTCTTTGATGTTTCTTAGCATATTTATAAGCAAGCATTCTAAATTCTGATTCTGGCATGTCCAGAAATTGAGATTCCCTGATGTTATCTTTTGAGACGTTTTAGTCTATAGGATCTTCCTATCCAGTGTGTCCTTTCATGTTCTGTATATCTTTTTGCTGAGGCTTGCCCATTGCTAGTTTGGGAGCTAGATTCCGCTGCCTCTATGTGTAAAGAGATTCTCTCCCAGGCATTCCTTTGAGTTTAGGTGATGATAACTTGCTGGCAATTCTCTCTCACTCCCTTGATCTGTACTTTGCAGTCTCAGTGCCCATTGTTTAGGTTCTGCAGCAAATTTTATATTCATTACTGGCCCCCTCATTTTTCTCCATCCCCTGCATTCCCAGGCCCCAACTAGTCCACAGGCTAAACCATGTGTCTTAGGTTGTTGAGTCTGTAGCATTATTACTCCATGTCACAAGCCCTACCCATCCCCAGATGCACCTTATTCTGGATCAGTTCTCCTAAGCTCAGGGAACCATCAGCTCATATCAGTCTTCACCATGCCCTGGAATCTCTACCCCTCAGTTTTTCTCTCTCCAGTTTGCAGTTCCAATGGGACTGGGGGCCAGGGTGGCAACTGTCTCTACTTCTCTAGCAGAGGAGGTAGGTGGACAGTAGATTCGGACAAAAAAGAAAAAGAAAAGAGGAAAAAGAAAGGAAAATGATTAAATGAAATATACTGAAATTAAAAACTAAAAAGGGGAAGAGAAAAAAGAAAAAAGAATAGAGAGATAAAAACAACAATCAAGAGGGAAAAAAATGCACCTTGCACACATACACTCACAGTTCTTCATTTGATCTCTTACATGGAGAGTCCTGGAGACATCCAGTTTGACTGTTTTCCTTCCTATGAGCAGCAACAGCAACCATCTGAGAGGGCCCTGCCACACTGTCCTCAGGTGAGCTTGTTTGCCTGGTGCCCCACAGTATCTCCTTCTTGTCTGCTGCTGTCAGGGAAAGCCATTCTGTGTAGTTGTTCAGCTATGTCCCTGCTGCTGCCTCTGTATGTAGTCCAATTTTCATTATTCTCTTGTGGAAAATTTCCTAAGCCTTAAGAGTAGCTTTATTTTGAGATTTCTCAGTACCACTGCAGGATAAGGGCTTTTCCCCATCTACTTTCTCACTGAAATCCTGCAGGGCTGGGGGGGTGATGGTTTCTGTGCAGCATCTCTCCGGTGGAAGATGATAGAGGAAAGTCCACTTTGTTCGCTTGAGCTGGACCAGATTTCAGGGTGCTGTCAGTGACCTACACTTTGGCTTGCAACACCAGAGCTGAATTAGGAGGGAGGTAGCATGTCCCTTGCCATTCTTCCAAGACTTCTGCTTCTCCCACAGTGCTCACTCACCAAGGACTCAGCTCAGAGAACACAGCCCAAGTAGTGGCTGCAAATGGTGGCAAGCCAGGGCCCAATGCTGCCCTCTCATGCATCCCAGCCCCTGGGGTCACTTGTTGATCCCACAGTGTAGTTGGTAGGATGATATTGTGACATCCCCAGTGGAGCTGAGGCCTGCACTCCTGTGTGGGACTTGTGCCACACTGCTCTCCTATTGCAAACTCCAGAGTGAGGACCTCTGTAGTTGGGGGGATGATGGACCATGCTGCTGGTGCAGAGCAGGCCTCCTGTGCCTGGGGGCTCACTCACCAATTTCTCTCCTTTATAAGTGCTACCAGTGTCTTGTCAGCAGGATGTTGGTGGGTTGCCAGGGTGTGCTCCTCACTGCATCTGAGCTCCAAGTGCCCTTGGGGAATTTTCCCTGGTCTGCATGATCTCCATGCTCTGTGATGAGGATGATGAGAGATCATCCAAGGTGATTTCTCTAGTGCTTCTCCATGTTGGACTCAAATCTTGTCATTACCCAAACTCCCTCCGCTGTCTGCAGTCCATGTCGTGCTGGAGGTATTGCTGGTGGGTTTCTTGGTGTCCAAGTTCTGTGAAGGTAATAATTTTCTCTTCCTGCTGGAACCAACATTCATGTTTCTGATGCCTCACTCTTGCTGACCTGCTTCACTGATTCTTTCTCCCTTTTTAGAATTTTTCTGCAGTTGATGGTATTTACTTAACCTGCGTTTTTTTTTTTTTTCTGTCTCTTATCTAACTTTTTGGGCTGGGATTTAGCTCGGTGGGTAGAGTGCTGTGCTGCAGTCTCTGAGGTCCCGAGTTCAATTTCCAGCACCACAAAAATGGGAGAAGGACCTGGCAATCCACTCCCAAGGCAATCCCGAAATAGCCATTGAAAACCCTGTGAGGGTTGCTATGAGTCGGATGCCTACTCGAGGGCACCTAACAACAACAACAACAAGAATCTAACCTTTAACTGTATATGACTATTCAGTATGAGTTCTAAGTCATTATTTAATCTCTCCTATTTCTCTGAGTCTCAAGGCAAGTGTTATCTGTCATCTTCAACTCCCTTCCTCTAATACCAAAATCTTAATAGAATATATTTAACAGAAAATAACTTAGAAATGAATAATACACTATTGAGACTTTTAGTGTGGGGGAACAAAAAGCAAAGAAGCTTTAATGAAGGTTCTATTAATGTTTTGTTTAGAGTACAATAAGCAAATAAGGAATGCTAATTTTTTTTTTCGGTACTGGGAGCTGAAGCCATGGCCTCTCAATTGCACGCTTTGCAAGTGCTGTGCCACTGAGCTTCACCCCCAACCAATTTTTTTTTTTTTTTTTTTTACTTTTTGAGACAGAGTCTCCCTAAGTTACACAGACTCCCTCTAGTCTCAAACTTGAGATCCTCCTGTCTCCGCCTCCCAAACCACTGGGATTACAGGCATGCGCCACTGAGCCCAGCTGTGGAATGCTAAAATATTAAGAGCCTGCAGCCCTAACCCTGTGGTATCCAATCCCCTCAGATCTCAGAAGCTAAGCAGGACCGGGCCTGGTTAGTACTTGGATGGGAGACTGACTAGGAACACCAGGTGCTGTAGGCTTGGGAGACAGACCCAACAACCCACTCCCAAAAGACAATCAGCTATTGAAAACCCTATGAACAGCAGAGAAGCACTGACAATAATGTTTCACTTATTGTATGTCGGGTTGCTATGAGTCAGTATCCAACTCAATGGCACCTAAAAACAACAAAATATTAAGAAAGCAGAAATAGGTGTTAGTACCTTCATGTTTAAGGGACATTGAGGAGACCAGAGCTGGGTAGAATCATGAAGGAGGGGCAGAAAAATAGTCCCATAGAAATGAAGAGGCAGAAAAGAAATAGTCAAGCTCTCTCTCTTTCGTTGTCTCCTGTGGTCAATGGGTCCCATTGTCCATTGCAAATGAGAAAGTGGAAACTCATGCGTGGGCTACAAGATGGAATTTTTAGGAGTCAGCCTGCAAGACGCTTAGCCAGTCAAGCAAGGCCAGAGCAAAGAGTGGTGAAGGAATGCAAATGAGAGAAAATGCTCTATAGTGTAAAAGGAATAATTTAAAAGGAAAAATGTCTAAGAATTAATAATGACAAGCCAGATCAAATTTTGTCAAATTTAAAACACAGAAGTTGAAGCTGATTTTTTATAGTATCTGACTTGTTCACAAAGCTGTGTTTAGTGATAATTTTACAGATGTATTGTGAAACTAGTTTTTGTTTGTATTTATTTTGTTTTAGAATCAGGGTCTCTGTATGTTGTCCAGGCTGGCCTCAAACACCTGGGCTCAAGTTATCCTCTTGCCTCAACTTCCAAGCAGTTAGGACTATGGGCACACACCACTGCACCTGGCTTGAGACACTATTTTTAAATATTATCCCCCCAAATTATTTCATCTTATTTCTTACCATGGGTTTACACAAAATATCAAAATCCCTCAAAGGAGCAGGATATTGTGATTTTGCTATGGTATATTAGAGTAGAAGATAAGAAGGAAATCAACTGACAGAACTTGAATTTTCTTCTTGTGCTGGCATAGGGCAAAGAGAAGAAACAGTGTCAATTACTATATGGCTACCAATGCATGTTCCTGTGCTCAGTTGGTAGAGTGCTTTTCTGAGATCTCTAAGGCCCTGGGTTTTATCCATAGCACCACAAAAATGGGAGAAGGACCTGTCAGCTTCCCTCCCAAACAATTCTGAAACAATCAGCTATTGAAAACACAAAGAATAGGAGAGAAGCCAGCACAATAGTGCCAGGTAGGAGTGTTTCATTCTGTCCTGCATAGGGTAGCTATGAGTTGGATCTGAGTCAATGGCATGTAACAACACAAATGCATGGGTTGAGGGCAGTACACACAAATTATTGCCTTTCATGCCAACAAACCATGTTTATTACATACAGGATGCATTTTTATGTGAGATCTTTGGTGAACAGGTTCAAATCATAAATTGTGACTACTCAGGAGATGTCTGAAAAAGGCCTAAGAATTTGGGGTGTCCTGTTGTGTAACTATTGTGCAAATTTTAATGAAACCACTCATTCATAAGAAATTACTAGTCAAATACTTTGTGATTCCTTATATTCATGATGAACAATCATCCATATTAGTTATTCTCTTGTGCTTAACTGTCATATTTAAATTGTTGTTGGCCTGTTTTTTAACAGGGAAATAGTAGTAGTTAAAATATGCATGTGTATGTATGTAATTACAAGAAATATTTCCTGTAAAGGAATTAATTGGTATCTGCAAATTAGAAGTACCACCAAGACTTCACAAGGGAGAGAAGACCATTCCAAAACACATACACACACACACACACACACACACACACACACACACACACACAGACAAATTGAGAACAGGAGAAAGAGAAAGTATGAGAGAATGTTAGTTCAATATGTATTGAACTACTATAGAAAAGGGATTTCTGTTTGTGTGTATTTCTTATAGGTCTACATAATTCTAAGATATGGAATAGGTGAATGAATAAAGATTAATAGTAAATAAACATGTTTTGCATAGGATATGTTATGTTATTTTAATTCTGATTTGATTTCTTTTACTTCATAGTTCACTTAAAGTGAAAGTTTAAAATGTAGGAAAACAGTGTTATTTTAAAAAGGTTACTACTGTTCTCAATTTTTCTGAGATTTATTAATTCAACAGTGCAAAATTGGATAATATACAAATTCCTTTTTATATTTATCTCCCTTTGATGGTTTCCTAAACTCCCAAGAATTATCACTATACATCTTAAATCTTCCTTTTGACTTCAGGCTCTTGATAGTGTAATACTTATGCATATGGATGTTAAGTATGGGAATATTGCTTTAACCTATTCTTGAGAGTGGGTATTTTCTATTTGTGAAGAAAAATCTTTCATATAAAAATAGAGGTTACAATAAAAATTGATTTTATTAGTTGAAAGACCATATGTATCTCCTACAATATTGCATTTTCATACAAGTCCCAATGATTTCATTTTTCTTCTAGTTGTTAAAATTCAAAATAATTTTGGATAATCAAAATTATGCCAAATTTTTAATTTGGGAAATTTCAGACGTAGTTTTATTAGGTATGTTACTTGCATATGCTAATTACTCTCTTTTTGTACAAATCGTGAGTAAAAGTCTGAGTACTAAGACTGATGCTGTGGTGCATGCTTATAATCCTGGTGATTTAGGAGGCAGGAGGATTGTGAGTTTGAGAGCAGGGGGAGCCTGAGCTATTTACCAAGCCCCTGGCTCAAAATAAAAAATAAATAAATAAATAAATAAATAAACAAAAAATAAAAATAAATAAAATAAAATAAATTATAAGTAAATAATAAAATAAAATAAAATAAAATAAATAAAAAGAAGCTGGGAGTCCAACTCAGTGGTAGAACACTTAGCATGTGTGAGGCTCTGGGATCAACTGCTCAGTATTGAGGAAATTAAAAACAAAAACAAAAACAAAAAGCAAAACAACAACAACAAAAACCATCAGTACTGAAACGCGATCTCCATTACCAATGACACTGAAAAAACTGAATTAAACACATTTTTCCTATCTGATGTTAAAAAGATATATAATATTCAAAGCTTATATGAAGCAAACTTGGAGTTTATTTTTTATTCTTAATTTAAAAAAATTTTTGACAGTCTTTGGGGGTTGAACTAGGGGCTTTGCATATGCTGCACCCTCAGCTCTTTTACTTTACTTTTAAATTGAGAGGGTCTTACTAAGTTATGCAGGTTGTATCTGGCCTCAAACCTTTGATCCTCCTGACTCTCTCTCCTGAAGGCCTGGAATTAAAGATATGTGCCACCTCACATGGTTTGAGTTAGAGTTTATTAAGAAAAAATATTTTCATATGGATTTAAGCCTGGGAAAAGAGAGAGGTATTTAAGGTAAAAGTAAAGAAAGTAGTTTTTGTTAATTTTTTTATAAAAGTAAATAAATTGTAATAAAGGTGAGGTTGTTATTCGATGCTATGAGGTGAGTCTGACTCATACATACCCTCTGTACAATAGAAGGTGTATTGCATTTTGCCAAAAGCTTTTTCTACATCTGTTGAGATGAACATAAGCTTTGTATCTTTGCTCCATCAATGTGATGAATCACCATGGTGCTTGCTGATTTCCACATATTTAACCATCTCAAAACCCCTCTTGTTTGGGATGTATGTTTCATTTCATATGCTATTAAATTCATTTGAATAGTTATTAATTGAACATTGTTTTATCTATGCTCATCAAGGACATTGACCCATGAATTTCTTTCTGTGATATATCAGAAAAGTGACAGGAAGATTATATCACCCACTAAACCATGTGTAACAAAGGGCAAGTTTACTACATTACCATGGATTGGAGGCACGTGGTTTGTCTGATGCTTTGCTTTCTACTGATGCCTGGGTTCATTAAACAAACCACAATCACCTTTAAAATTAGTTCTGTCAATGTCATTTCCTCAGGTGATTCTCAGTATGTAGAATGAAGACGGGAAAGCAAACAAACTATGTTCAATTGGGGTATATATAACATTATTCTGTGCTATCAAGTTTATTGTAATTGTTGTTGTTAGGTGCCATTGAGGTGGGTCCAACTCATAGTAACTCTATGAACAATAGAGTGAAACACTCCCAGACACTGCGCCGTGCCCAGCATTATGTCAGTGCTTCTGTGCTATTCATAGAGTTTTCAATGGCTGCCTGTTTGAGGGATTGTTTCAAGAGCAACCTACCGTAGCTTTCTCCCAATCAAGTTTATTAGCTTAACAAAAATATTCTGGATATTGTTTACTGCCTTTTATTTGTCAATGTGTGTCACTTTCACAGTTTGAAGGGATTATAAACGACGTATCTTTCAATCTGAGAATTACAGTAAAGAGAGGTATTTTTGATGGCTGCATGCACACACACACACACACACACACACACACACACACAGAGTTCAAGGAATGTTTTTCTCCATTGGTTCCTCGCTATACAAATATGCAAAGTTTTGTATTGATGACATCTAAGGAAAACTTAAGTGAAATACTAAAGAAAGAGCAAGAAAATAAGGAGTATAGAGGTAAGATAAAAGGGATGAGCAGTCTCAGCAGGAATTGCAATCCTGCAGCTCAAATGCTTAGTTTGGTTATCTCATGAAAAATAACACACAGACTATGTAGAATGAATTTTTGTTGTTGTTTTATTAGATTTTACTTTGTTTTTATTGATGTATGATTTTTTGAATAAATGTAATTTCAAGGAGATAATACAAATATTTCTGCTTTTCTCAGGTTCAATTCTAATGTGGGGCTCATGGGTTTATTTGAATGCAGTCATGTCTGCCTGTTCAAATAGTTCTAGTAGATCGATTATCTAAAGTGATGGGGATACAATATATAAATATATTTTGGATTTACTTTCTTCTAGGAGTATCCAGGGTTAAAAGGATTTTCAAAACTTGTTGAAAATATGATCCATACAAATAGAAGTTCATTTTAATATAATTCTTCTTCTACTTTCCACTGAAGCTAAAGTGAATTTATTTTGCAATGTTATTGAACACAAGAGGGTGAAGTCAATAAAAAGGCCATCAGCTTGATGCCTGCAATGTTCACTGTTAATATCAGTGGAAGGGAGAGGTTAGTATGGTCACAGAGAAACATATAGGAAGGATGGATTTCTGAAACTATTTCCTGAATACTCTATTTCCTGGAAAGAACTCTTTCAGGGAGGTATAGAGAAGGAGATTTTCTTCACTTAGAAGAAAAGCTGACACTTATCCTGGTAATTCAGTTTTGTGTCAATCTCCCAAGGATGGTAAAATTGTATCATGAATCCTTTCTGCCTTAGGACTGTGAGACTAAAGGAAAACATAAGAAGGGAGATTTTTTGTTATCATTTGTTGTATTAAATTTGTTTAGTTTTATTTCATATTTAGAAAAGCCTTAGGTGAATTTTGAACCCAGGGGTATTCCATCTAAAGAAAGGAGCCAAATTATACTAATTTTATTCAATATTTTTCAGATGTAGATTTCATTCAGTTTTGAAAAATAATTAGCAGTACTTTCTGCAGCTTACTTTTTGATAGTAATGCCACAAATGGTAACCATGAACCTTTAACTAATGAATTATAGTACAAACCACTAAGAATAAAAGACATGTGTATATAATAAGATGATCATTTGAGATTTAATGCTTTGGTTTTCTATCAAAGGAGAATACCACCTAAAAATGTAAATGGATTAAGGTGAAAATCTCAGGGAAATAATAAAGAAGAAGAAAATAAATGCATAATAAATAAAACTATGAAACTTAGTATAGGTGTACCCTAAAGGAAAAAAAGAGTATATAAGTATATAAATATGTGTGTGTCTATGTGTGCATATATACACACACATATACATATATACGGGCTGGTATCTAGCTCAGTTGGTAGAGCGCTGTGCTGCAGTCTCTGAGGTCCCGAGTTCAATTCCCAGCACCACAAAAATGGTAGAAGGGCCTAGCAATCCACTCCCAAGGGAATTCCAAAACAGTCAGCCATTGAAAACCCTATGAGGGTTGCTATGAGTCGGATACCAATTCGACTGCACCTAACAACAACAGCACACATATATACATATATACATATATAATACATAAATATACATATAACACACACATATATATGTACACAAATAGATATATATACAGACATAATTTTATATACCTAAGATTGGAAGAAAACAAGAGGACCCATCATGAAGAGAGAGTGGGTGGGTCTCATGAGGAATGTGGCTAATGTGCTATAGGAATCGGGGAGGAGAACAACATACAAGGGTAAAAGGGAGAGAATAGGTGAAAAATAACATGATGCAATTGTATGAAAATGCCATAATGTATCTCAGTACACAGTATGAAGTATTTTAAAGATCATATTAAACCTCATAAATATGTACCGTTATCGTTACATGTTAATCAATATTTTTTATAAAATGTTTAAGGAAATTGAAGTGTCACCAATTTTGGTTTGATATTACATATTGTACATATGAACTGAATTATCATTCTGTAACAACAACAAAACTCATAATTCATAAACAGGTACAATTAAACTACTAGTAAACAAGTTAATAAATATAAAAGGGAATGAAATATATACAAAATAAAATATTAAAAAATAGCCATAAAAGGCAAATGTTTTTCTAAAGGAATTTTATATCTTTTTAGAAAAATAGATAGACACAATCATATATCAGAAATCATATATCAGAAATGTGAAATCATATTCATATAATGGCACTATTCTGACTTAATCATGAAAAAAATTCTTTCCAGGAAAATAAATCACAAAATGCTGCTTCTTAGGATGCAATAAACAAGTTATCAATGTGCAGATATCCATGTCCCAAAACCTTTCATAATAGCCTAACAAGAATAGGTTAGCACCTTCTCCAAAAGACATAGTCTCAGGCCAGATTTTTAGGACCATCCAAGATATGAGAATATCATTCATGAAGTATCGTCAGCATTAGATGTAAGTGGTGTTTCTTATGGCTTACATATCAAGTGATATAATGCCAGCTGGTTAAAACTTATGTTAATATAAAATGTTACAATCCATGTTGTTGTTCAGTGCCATCAGGTTGGGTCCAAAATATAGGGACACAATGTACAACAGAACAAAACATTCCCTGATTCTGTGACAGGCTCATGATTTTAAGTATGTTAAAGACCATTATTATAAACAGTTTGTCAGTCCATCTAATTGAGGGTTTTCCTTTGTTTTTGTTTTTGTTTACCTGCCCCTTTCCCAAACATGATGTCTTTCCCCAGAGATTGGTCCCTCCTGACTACCTATCCAAAATAATTAAGATGTGGTCTAGCCATCCTTGCTTTAAAGGAGCACTATGGTTACACTTACTCTAGGACAGATCTGTTGGATCTTTTAGCAGTATGTGATATATTCAATATTCATCTCTAACACTATAAATCAGATGCATCAAATCTTCTCCTATCTCAATTATTCAATATCTAGCTTTCACAACCAGATTATGTGACTGAAAATACCATAACATGAATCAAGCACACCATCATCTTCAATGTGACATCTTTACACTTCAATAATTTAAAGAGATCTTTTGCCACAGCTTTTCCCACTGTAATGCATCTTTTGATTTATTGACTGCTGGTTCCATGGGGGTTGAATGTAGAACCAAGTAATTAAGAAACATGGACAACCTCAGCCTTTTCTCCATTTATCATGAAGTTGCTTATTTACTCAGTTGTAGGCATTTTTGTCTTGATGTTGATTCACAATCCATACTGAATGTTGTGTTCTATGATCTCAATCAGTAAATGTTTCAAATCCTCTTCACATTTAGCAAACAAAATTGTGTCATCTGCATAACACTGGTTGTTAACGAATCTTCCTCCAATCATGATGTAGTATTCTTCTTCATAAAGTCAAACTTCTAGGATTATTTCATCAGTATAGATATTGAAGAAGTACAGTGACAGAATACATCCCCCATGTACACATTTCTCAACTTGAAACCAAGAACTGATTCCTTATTGTGTTTGAATGACTGCCTCCTATTCCATGTACAGATTCCTCATAAGTACAGTTAAGTGCTCTAGTATTCCCATTCTTCACAATGTTATCCATAATTTTCTATGATCCACACAGTTGGATACCTTTGAATCGTAAATACAACATAGATAAACCTCTTCTGGTATTCTTTGCTTTCAGCTAATATCCATCCGAAATGAGCAATGATGTCCCTGGTTCCTCACCCTCTTCTAAATCTGGCTTAATTTTCTGGAAGTTTCCTGTCTAGATACTGCTGCAATTACTTTTGAATGAGTATTAGTAAAATTTTCCTTCTGTGCAATATTAATGATATCATTCATTAGTTTCCCTATTTGGTTGGATACCTTTCCTTGGAAATAGTCACAAATATAGGTTGCTTGAAGTCTGTTGGTTAGGTAGGTGATTTCCAAATCTCTTAGAATAAACAAGTTAACACCTATAGTGCTGCATCTTTTGATACATCTCTATTTGGTATTTTATAAGTTCCTGGAGCCTTGTGCTTTGCCAATTACTTCAAGGCAGCTTCCACTTTGGCCTTCAGTTCCATTGGTTTCTGACCATATGATACCAGTATTACAGATACTAGCAGGGTCACCCTTGATGGACATGTTTCAGCTAAGCTTTCAGACTAACACATACTAGGGAATAGGATCTGGCAGGCAACTCCTGAAACAATCATCCATTGAAAAACCTATGTATAGCAGAGAAATACTGTCAGATATAGTGTCAGAAAATGAGTACTCTAGGTTATAAGGCACTCCAAAAGACTATTGGGGAAGAGTTACCTCCCCAAGGAAGAGTTTACCTTAATGACAGAAATAGATCAAAGTCTCAGGGGCCTCCATTAGCTGATATGGCATGCCTCAAAATGAGGATGAACAATTAGCTTGCCTCAAAATGAGGAAGAACATCTATTAATATTTGGAACATGAAATGGATGTATGTAGTATGAATTTAGGAACATTGTTGTTGTTGTTAGGTGCCGTCGAGTTGGTATCCGACTCATAGCGACCCTCTGTACAACAGGGGAAACACTATTGTCAGTGCTTCTCTGCTGTTCATAGGGTTTTCAATGGCAGATTGATTTTTGGGAGGGGGTTGCCAGGTCCTTCTCCCAAGCCTACAGCTTCTGGTGTTCCCAGGCAGTCTCCCATCCAGGTAC